>VTFQ01000005.1:1668290-1950790 GCA_036281575.1 Ancherythroculter nigrocauda | reverse complement strand
ACCTGGGTATGTTTTCATAAGTCTCCCTCTGTTAGGAATTATGGGAAATTGTGATAATTCAGACATCCACACTGGAAGTAACAGTGTGATTTTTACTTCTGTTCTATTACCTTGGATAACGAGATAATGAGACGGTTTAACGTCTCTGTCTCTGTGTGTCTGCAGCGAGGAGTGAACACTGACAGCGGCAGCACCTGTCGTGAAGCGTCCTTTGAAGGCATCAGCCAGTGAGTTTCATCCATTATTCAGAGTTCTGTTCCTGAAACTCATTCCAGGGAAAGTAGCACACGAATCCTCCATGTGCTCGGATAAAAAGACGGACCTGTTTAGACTCATGCACAAAAAGACTGCTAATGAGAAATATTTTGAGAGATCTTCACCGTTGTCTGTTACTGGAACATTTATGCATGAGAAAGTAATTAAACGTGAATGTCATCGCATTAGATACAAAATATCAAAGCAAATGTCAAACAAAGAGCACAAGCGCACTTTTCAAACAAAACATTAGGGGGGTTGAAATGTTAAAGCAGTAGATGTAGTGTTGGAAATGACACAACATTATTTTGTGTTGTTTTGATCATGTTTTTCTTCTCTCCTGCAGGTTTCAGGTGAATAATTCCCTGCTGCACCCTGTGATTGTGGAGTGGTGAGTGTCATTTATATCGCAGATGTAAATGTCAAAACAATTGAACCTTTTAACACTGTGTTTAATGCCATTTAGACGTTTGTTCTGCAGCCTATATGTGATTGATGTCTTAATAACTAAAGCTCAAAACTGTGCTTGTTACTAAAGTCCAATTAACAAAATCAAAGCAAGTTTGCCAGTTACTCCAATTAGCAAATGTTTGATCATTGATGAAAGGTAAAGTAGACGGCAATTACTGGAGCTTCATTAGGGGTGAAGTTGGATTGTTTCATCTTTTTGTGTTTTGATTGTCACTGCATCATTTTAAAAGTTTGTTCTTAATGTGTTTGAGAAGATCAGCTTGTTTAATCATTCTTGTATTTAACTAACAGAGCGTCATTAAGCATTCAGACACAATGAAATATACTGAAATCATTGTTATTCTTCATATAAATGTGCATTTTTGATATTCAACAAATGATACTCAAATGCTCTTCTGATGAGGGAGTCACTGTTGAAAGGCATATGAAACGCTTCAGCTAATTTCAGCAGAATGACTCTGTCATGACTGAGAGCTCTTCATTCTCATGACAGCATCACAAACAATTTGCCATCAATCGCTCTCTTTCTCTCTCAAGCCTCCCGGCAGGTCTATAAGGCCGGTGTTTGGCTGTAATGGTCTGCGTGCTTCTCTCGCTGTTGTGTGCATTAGGTTTTCTCCTCTATTACTCGCTGGAAAGCGGCTCATTATGGTTTCCCTTCGCTTTCCTGCTAACATGGTTGTTTCCTTCTGTTCCTCACATTCACTTATTACCCCAAGATTTCCAGAGAGAATTTTCTCCATGATGAAGCATTTGGCAAACACTAAAGACCTGCAAGTCGTTTCCACCACTGAATAAAAAATAAGAAAGGGTAATTTTGACTTTTTATCTCAAAAGTTTGAGTTTTATTCTCGCATTTGTGAGTTATAAAGTCAGGATTGCGAGATATGTGAGAGTCAGAATTGCGAGATATAAAGTCGGAATTGCGAGATATAAAGTCGGAATTGCGAGATATAAAGTCGGAATTGTGAGATATAAAGTCGGAATTGCGAAATATAAAGTTGGAATTGCGAGATATAAAGTCGGAATTGCAAGTTACAAAGTCGGAATTGTGTGATATAAAGTCGGAAAAGTCGGAATTGTGTGTTATAAAGTCGGAATTGCGAGATATAAAGTCGGAATTGCGAGATATAAAGTCGGAATTGCGAGATATAAAGTCGGAATTGCAAGATATAAAGTCAGAATTGCGAGATATAAAGTCAGAATTGCAAGTTACAAAGTCAGAATTGTGTGATATAAAGTCGGAATTGCGAGATATAAAGTCGGAATTGCGAGTTACAAAGTCTGAATTGTGTGATATAAAGTCGGAAAAGTCGGAATTGTGAGTTATAAAGTCAGAATTGCGAGATATAAAGTCGGAGTTGCGAGATATAAAGTCGGAGTTGCGAGATATAAAGTCGGAATTGCGAGATATAAAGTCGGAATTGCGAGATATAAAGTCAGAATTGCAAGTTACAAAGTCGGAATTGTGTGATATAAAGTCGGAATTGCGAGATATAAAGTCGGACTTGTGAGATATAAAGTCGGAATTGCGAGTTATAAAGTCGGAATTGCGAGTTATAAAGTCGGAATTGCGAGATATAAAGTCTGAATTGCGAGTTATAACGTCAGAATTGTGAGATAAAGTCGGAATTGCGAGTTATAAAGTCGGAATTGCGAGTTATAACGTCAGAATTGTGAGGTAAAGTCGGAATTGCGAGTTATAAAGTCGGAATTGTGAATTATAAAGTCAGAATTGTGAGTTACAAAGTTGGAATTGTGTGATATAAAGTCGGAATTGCCCCAAATTTTTGATTGGTAATCAATTAAGACGTAAATATCCTTTATTTTCCAAAACAGACATTATTTACTAATATGGGTGATGAATTATTGATACATTTCCATGTGTTTGTAAGTCTGTGATCAGTGCTTTAGAAAAGAGCTGGTTTCCATCAGAAATGTAGGTCAAAAGACACTTCTTGTTCAGTAGTAAAAAAATTCTGCATTCACAGCCTGCTTTGCTTCTGTAATCTGATGGTGTACCTCTGATATATATCTGTACTGAGATATTGATAGTGATCTCAGCTGAAAAAAAATGAATATAAACATTTTTTTTTCTCAAATAACATGCACTGATGAATTATTCACAAACCAAGAACATGCATTAAAAAAACAGTGTCAATTTTGATTTCATGTTGACTGTTCAAGGCGTGCACACAAACAACATGAGTTGTCAAATCAGACAAGTAAATATTTTTTTTAACATCAATCCTCATACTGTTTAACAAACCCCATATTTCCTGCAGAATTCCTGATGAAAGAGATCCCATGATCCGTGTGTTAAACGTTCAGTGCTCTGGAATAGAGATAAAAATCCCTTCGCTGATCGTAACCATGGGTTACCGCTCTCTCTCTCTCAGTGTGTGTGTGCAGTGTTATATTTAGACGTGTTATTAGAAAGTTTGCACATTCACACTGAGTCATAGGAGATGTCAAGATGCTTCAGTAATGCAGGCAGCTTCATTAAGACACAAGTGAAGATGCTCGACCAGGAATAGATGGTGGAGGTGAAGAAAAAAACAGTAACTCACTAAGGAGAGAAAAAAGTGCTGATTTCTCTGACGTCAGTCCTGCTGTGTTTGGGCTAAAATTAGGGTTGAAAGTTTATCAGAGACGTTCAGTCTTCATTAAACTTTCTGATTGGATGAGCAATTGTTCAATAGCTGACTGACGTTCAAAAGTTTGAGGTCATTGAGAAGGAAATTGATACTTTTATTCAGCAAGGACGGATGGTAAATTCTAAAATGTTACAAAAGATTCTATTTCAAATTAATGCTGTTCTATTGAACTTTCTATTCATCAAAGAGTCCTGAGAAACAAAATGTATCACTGTTTCCTCCAAATATGAAGCAGCACAACTGTTTTCAACATTAATAATAATCATAAATGTTTCTTGAGCAGCAAATCAGCATATTAGAATGATTTCTGAAGGATCATGTGACACTGAAGACTGGCGTAATGATGCTGAAAATTCAGCTTTGATCACATGATATAAATTACATTTTAATATATATTCACATAGAAAACAGCTATTTTAAATCATAATAATATTTCACAATTTTACAGTTTTTACTGTATTTTTAATCAAATAAATGCAGCCTTGGTGAGCAAATCTTTACTTTTGAACAGTAGTGTGTTGAATTCTGCATTCTTGTATTAAAGGTCTCCAACAGTTTTTAAGTTGTAGCTTCATGTTTTCTCATAGTAAAAATCACTGTTATTAATGCTTTAAGATGTTATGTCTTCATATTCACATTATTGTTTCTGTTATGATTAACATTTTCTCTCTCTCTGCCTGTAGTCGTCTTCAGAAGACTGACATGGAGCTGGAAGTTCTGCGTTACACCAACCGCATTTCCAGTGAAGCCCACAAAGAGGTAAACATTTTTGTGTCACGTCCATAAAGCTCAACACAGTTTTATTAGAGTTAGAGTGTTCTTGAGCTTTACAAGCACATTTGAAAACCTAAAAGGCATGCTTTTTTATTTTAAAAGTTAGGAGGACTTTAGATGACGGTGGTAAGAGTTGATAATTTCTCTGAAGGACTGGGACTGTTTCTCAAAAGCATCATAAGCCTTCTGTGATTTATTTTTCTTTTGATGTTTTGGGAAACGCTGCAGTGTTTTACAGTGAATAGTATAGCAGCTTCCAAAATCTTAAACCTCGTTTGATCAGTATCTAGGCCAGCATTGCATTTATCCTTCACAGATACAAGGCAATACCAGAATATTAAACAGTTGATATTTCAGCACAAAAACATGCATCTTTTTAAAGGTTCAAGCACGTTGCTCTGAAACCCTGTTGTACTGTAATTGTTAAAATTTCCAAGAATCAGCATTCTCCCCTAAAAGTGATCGGTCAGACCAAACCGTAAGTCGTAGAGACTTGAAACTTTTTAGGGCTGGTAGTGCTCACACAGTCTACAACATCGCCAAGGCTTGCCCCGATCGGCCTGACGGGGGCGCTACAGTGGTCAAAATTACGAAATGGCTCATAACATAATGGCTCATGGTTTTTGGCCTGATCGGAACCAAACCAGTGCAGTGAGATTCTCCAGAGTCTTAATTGTCAGTAATTATCAAAAAAAGTTGAAATTTCGATTCACGGTCCCTAAGAGCTGCCAAAACTTTCGAAGTGGGTGGAGCCACTTTTACTAAAATGGCTCTAACTCATGAACGGAATGAGATATTTTCATCAAACTTGGCACACCTTTGTAAGAGCTCATTCTGTGGTCGTGTGAAAAAGGACATGGCAACTGGCCACTTGGTGGTGCTATAACATAAAAAAAACATGAAAATGGCTATAACTACATCACCATTAGTCCGATTAACTTGACAATTGGCATACAGTGCCTTTGTTGGCCAATGAAGTTTGAGCAGCTATCAGACAAGGTTAACGGAGGCCAATCAGAACGAAACTCGCTGGGCCTAGAGGCCTTTGCGCATACCCACGAGATTCATACAACATGGTTGAACTCCTCATTCTGGTCAACTTTGCCTCTAGGACCGCCGCTATCCATCAAATCATTCGTTAAATATTGGAGATTATTTCAAAAACCAACTTTAGTGAACTAGTCCTAGGTTTTTGGCTCAACCTCGATAACTGTTAAAAAGCTTTAAAAACTATATATTTCCTATGGTAAATTGCCTGTATTTGCTGCAAGTGGTATTTTCCATATATGATTGAGATGGTTACAGACTTGCTAAATAAAACATACCTTTTTACACATGTGCTTATAGGCCTTTAAGCGCTTGAACCCCGATTATTGCTGCTCGCAGCTGTATTTAGTTACTAAATACCCCACTGACCCCAGTGGCAGATATTTGTTCTTGTTTTAAACACAAACTCGCTTCATTTTGATGCATTTTTCAGAAAACAAGACTTAATATTATAAGTAATTTTGCTCAAGTAAATGTGTCTTGGTTTAAGAATTTGTATGTATTTTTACTGGAAAGCAAGACAAAATTACCAAGTAAGAACATAATTTTTGCAGTGTGACATGTATCTCACATGTGACCACAAATTTGAGCTATTTTAATTCATTATATATATATATATATATATATATATATATATATATATATATATTTTTTTTTTTTTTTTTTTTTTTTTTTTCCATGGGCTGTTTTGAGTTTTACTTACTTCCCAAAAGTTGAGCCAATTCAATTCAAATACAAAAATAAATTGGACAAACACAGTAAATTGTTTTGTTTATTAAAATATTTTTTTACCGTGTAGTTTACCAAACAGTTCCTTATTGAATCAGATGCTAAAACAGTGCAAACAAAAAATTGTGCAATCAGTGGCACAATTTGCTCTTGTAAATTACCTTCTAATATAGTCTAAAGTCACCAATCACGTAATGCACGCCGCTCTCATAATGTATATAATTCTGCCCCGCTGACAGATGAACACAGACTCTTGATATATGTGCAGTTAGACGGTATTTATTAAGTGAACATGACGTTTCAAATGTCTGAAAATGCACAGCAGTCGAGCAGCCGATGTGAATAAAACTCTGAGAGACTCAAAATAATTTAATAATCCAAGATTGATGGTTTGTGGTTCCTGATATAAGTTCCTGATATCCATTAATGAATAAAAAGCCTTTTTAAGAGTTTTATGTGCCAGTCTGTGGTTTGTACATGAATTAATACTGTGTGTTTAAGCTAAGACCATATTTATCATAGTAACTGCTGGCTTTAACATCGATCGTTACATCAAAAGGGTTTGTGAACATCGATTCATGTTGCAGTTATTGAGAGATTTCCACGCAACCTGCCTCTTAAGGAAACAGATTGCTCTTAAAGGGGACCTATTATGCAAAATTCACTTTTGCATGGTGTGTGGACATAAATGTGTGTTGGCAGTGTGTGTACACAACCACCCTATATTGATAAACATCCACCCACAACTTTTATTTTTTTTAATACCCATAAATCATAAGCAGTGTCTCAGAACAAGCTGTTTCCAGATCCCTGGCAGTGTGACGTCACATTAGCCATAGGCCCCGCCCACGAATGTTGACAGACACTGCCGTTTTAACATAGAACCGCCCTGAGCGAATTCGCAGCTAATTGTACACAGTCCGCCATTGCTGCACTGACGAGAATGTCTCCCAAGCGTTTTAGGTGTTCTCTCTCTCCATTTACTCCTGAAATCTGAGCCGCTGAAGACGAGGTGGATTCATTTTGTTTTCGAAAAAAATGTTCCCTCAACTCTACCGAAATTCGTTTATGTCTGCATGAATCATTTCACACCAGACTGCTTTGTGAACGAATTTCAATACAAAGGGACAATACAAAACAGAGGTTGTGCTAAAAAGTTGTTACTCAAGGATAGATCAGTAAACTGTTCGTGATCCAGCTTACTTTCTCCAGAGTGATACTGGATACAGCAGTAATGAAGGTGAGAGCACTTTATTACAGTTCATCGGAGTTGATTTACGGATATAAAGTTTACCAGTTTATTAAGCACCACCAGAAAAGGCATAAGGTCATTATATATTGGTTTACTGTTAGTTGTAACGATTGTTTCTGTGTACTTCACTGTGTATGTTGATGATAATACAAGGGAGAGAGTTTATGGATAATATTTTAATGCACACTTGCATTGTGTTTTATTAAGCTCTTACAGTGATTTTCTAGAGTGAAAACAGACGCTTCATATTTTATGCGAAGTACAATAAACATCATAAAACTCATCGGTAAAGTCGAACAGGGTCCGGTACAACAGGCTTGTACTAATATAGTGGATAAAAACAAGAAGACAATAGAAGTTATAACCGTAATTGAACTAAACTATACCTGTTCTGTGTTCATGCAGCATATATTCACAGTTTTTGACATTATAGCGCGTCCTGACTGAATCCTGACGGGGAGAACGAGCTCTTGAAGCTCCGCCCTCTTAGGCAGAGTGCAGCAGCTCATTTGCATTTAAAGGGCACACACTGAAATGGCGCATTTTTGCTCAACCCCCAAAAATGGCAATTTTAACATGCTATAAAAATTATCTGGGGGGTATTTTGAGCTAAAACTTCACATACACACTCTGGGGACAACAGAGACTTATTTTATATCTTGTAAAATGGGGCATAATAGGCCCCCTTTAACTCTCTGGAGTCCGTTAACTCGCCGGCGTGTTTTGCAGGATTTTTTTCACATTGCAGCAAAACAGACTTAAAATACTCCATCATTTCTTGTCATAGAGACACAAGTAATATATCAATTGAAACTATAGAATATCTTCTTTTATTTGTGTACACTCAGAGTAAAAACACAATGTTGTGCTTTTTGTAAAATAAAGAAAACTAACATGATGCGTGATCTCTCGTCTCCCTCTGCATGAAGTCCAATCTGATAGTTCTCAGAAAATGAACTGTAACTTATGAATACTAATGACAAAAAAAATGACACTTATGTCTAAAGACACGTTGAAATGTCAGGTTTTAAAACAAACATTCTGTGTTTATGTAATCTGTATGAAAAGAGAGCAATGTCAGAAGTCTGTGATTCAGCTCATTATCCGCTAATGCGGCCACGCCCACGGAGCCAGTGCTATTCAGATGCAAATTCAGAGGCAATACTTGTATGCATTGTCTCAATTGTGTATTTATTGTCCTGAAAAGTGTTTATCTGGATGTTAAAGCCATGGTTAGCGATCTCTAGAAGACATGCCGTTAGTTCCTGGTTCCTTTTCTTCTTTATATAAATTTGTGGCCTGAAGGTGTACAGAGAGCGCCCTCCGGCTGCAAGTATGAATTGAAAACACAGTATCCAGCGCTCACAGTGATGACAATAAATATTGAATAAATATTACTCCTCTGTATAGAAAATTGACATAAACATATGAGAATCCATCAATATTTCTCCAAATGTGCATGCTTTTAAGCTAAAAGTCTATATGAAATGCCATAGAGGTAACATAATTGTTCAAACACTTTGCATCACAGAAATACATGATATTTTAAAGAATATAATAGAATACCATTATTTTAAATTGAGCTGGGACATGATTACAGAGGGTTTTTTCACAGCCTATCTGACTAAACCTCATTAATATGCAAGTCATGTCAGGTCATTATTATGCGATTATTTTGTCTTCTCAGGTGTAAATGACCCATTATTCATGATGATTCATGCCTCCACGCATACTGTATTTCTTGACAAAAAGTGTCTTACAAAAACTAAATCAATATATTGTTTTATATGAAGGAGTAGGCAGCATAATTTTTACATAATTCTGAAGAAAAAACTCTAGTCTACAACCTCCAATACCCAGAAGTTTTGTCAATACAGATTTAATATACTTTTTTTGGCCTTATTTCAGTGACTTAAGTTTTTTGTTTTTTCAATAACCACGCATAAACATTATTCCTTCAAAAACATGTACATACATGTTCCTCGCATATTATGGTAGCCTAGTTTGTGCTGAATACAGTGTAATGACACTTGTGTCATTAATATGTTTATGAACAACTGAAAAAAGCACAAATGTCAGGGCATGTCAAAACTTCTCCAGGCCCCAAATCAGCCTCAGACTCCAGAGGGTTAATGGAATAAATCTCTCATAAATGATACTTCTGTCATTATTTACTTCATTTGCCTCATATTGTTTTAAAACCTAAAGGTTTTTACTAAAAAAAAATGTTATAGCTATATAATAAAGACTGTATGGGTCATACACACAAAAAAAGGGGCTCAGGTCTGGAATGACATGACTGTGAGTAAATATTGACAATTTTAATTTTTAGGTGAACTATTCCTTTAAAACTGTTGAGAAACATTTCAGTCATTAGTGGATTAAGCCACATGTACAGACGGCATTGTAGAAGTGCAGTGAATGGTTGTCCTTGCATTATCTGCAGAAAATAGCCCCAGCACCTCAGCAGCACCTCAGAATGACCTTGGCAGACCGGGTCGATCTTCAGTTGAAGGTCTGAAGGACAGATTCTGAGGCTCTTTTGATCTCTCAGTTCCAGCAGTAAAGGCCTCGGCACATATTAACACACATAGGTCTTCATAAGTGCCAGTCTCAGCCAGAGCTGATATAGACAAACATCTCACGGCTGTAACCTCTCGTTTTCCTTTATTGCTGGATATTCAGTTTAAGAGGGACATGAGTCACAGCCACAATGGAAACAAATTGTTTTTTGAATGCCGAAATGAGGAACGAGGGATATCGAAGAGTTCACTGTACGGCCATGGGAAACCATTTAGCAGTTGAGAATCAAAATCTATTTCTTATTCAGAATCACTTCTCTTTTTTTTATGACATTCAATTTCGTTAATGGTTGTGGAACGTCTCTGTTCTTGTGCTGATGTGGATGATAAAACATTTCCAAACATCTTTCTTCCTCAAAATTCTGAAAGAATCATTAATAGAAGCATTAATCATTGCCATTTAAGTGTCCCTATTATGATTTTTCAGATATTCCCTTTCATGTAGTGTGAATTAGAGCTGTTTGTGAATGTAAAACGTCTGCAAAGATCAAAATGCAGATGAATGGAGTTGGAAAGAAGCAATTCTAAACTGAAATGAGTCGTCAGTAATTCCAGTCTCACTTCCTGCTCAAACTTGCATACACAGCAAAATCCCCAGAGTTAAATCAGCTCTGCTCAGAGTGCATATACTAAATAGTGTTAAAGTAACACTGAAGCAGAGTTAAAGTTAATGAGATAATTAAGCAATTAATAAGGCTGTGATTAAAGTCACTTGTAGTTCTTGTGTTTTTTATTTCTTCAGTGATTCTGCTTGTTAACAGCAGGTGTTCATCACTACTGTGCAATCATTACTTAATTAATTGCTTAATTATCTCACTAACTTTAACTCTGCTTCAGTGTTATTTTAACACTATTTAGAGAGGGACCATATGTACTCTGAGCAGAGTTGATTTAACTGTGTATATTTGCATTATGCCAGCCTATGATCTTCATTGGCTGCCCATGAACAATGTCTACTTTTGACCTGCCTCACAACAGACTGGGCCGTCTGGCCAATCAGAGCAGAGCAGGGTTTACAGAGACCATATCCTTTATTGAACCTTTTCAGACATTGTGAGAAAAGAGCTGATGCTAAAATGAATATTATAATGTTTTTTGACCTTGGATGGATGTGAACGTATTGTAGGAGACCTCAGTAACAAAATTAAGTGCCTTTAAAATAGCATAAAGGGGCACTTTAAGTGAAATCATATTCTTGAGACCCAACGAATCAAGCGGTTTTCCTGGAGTTAATAGTATAAAATGCTTGTCGGCTCATTTTAATGTCTGGGTGAAGATCTCTGGATGTACAGATTCTGGATGTTTTTGTTCTCTCTTTCTCTCCAGCTCTTTGACTGATGTCATATTTCACTCAAAAATGGACACATTTTACCTTTGAGTTTTTCATTTCCATCTCAATAGGCCTTAAAAATAGGCTTCAGTTTCTTTAAGCAAAATATGCATATCTTTAGTTTTTGGGGTGAAATTTGAGCTATTATTGATGGGTTACTTGAGATTCATCTGAATGTGCAGCGGTCTGTCAGTGATGCTTACAGCAGCAAGTTTTGCTAGTTTGAAATGTAAATGAGCGACTAAATGCTGATTTTGTCTTTGCGGTGAAGAGAGCTGAGGCGAAAGAGTGGAGATTAAGAGTTCAGCTCAAGTCCAGAGGCTTTTACTGTTTTATTGAATCTGACAAGAGCGGACAACGTTTATTTGACCTTTGAACCTTACAGATATGAATAATGGACTATATGTAGATCTGGTTTCAAGCATGTTTATTGGTGTGTAGGGAATGATGCTAATAATGCCAGAGTCAGTGGTTCGATTTTCAGCTTTAATGCACTGTAATTTGATCTGAATAGAGGCAAAATGTCACATGCATAAATGTGAATTTCTGAAGAGAAACTAACATCTTGATATTCTGTATCAGTTTAGAGATGCATGAAATGGTACTGTTTTAAATATCTTCAAATAACGTTCGTTTTCTCAATCAATCAAGCATTTATATATTTTATCCAACACATATAGTGCAGTTTCATTAACTCTATTCAGACTAGTTTAGGAGGATGTCAAAATAAATTTGTTTCATGCAGATCCAAAATCCTTCAGATTTGAACATGTCAGTGTTTTTCTTGCACATTAAAGCAAATAGAGTGCATTAGTGCCCCCTTTTTCAGTGGCACTGGTATTTTTTCCATTCATTTTTCCCATAGGGATTTTTTAAAAAGTCTTCATTAAAGAGTTATAAGCCATGAACTGAACCAATCAGCTACAAGGTGAATCACAAAACTACACACTTTGATTTGAAGCAAAAAAGTTTTTGAAAATTGGAACAAAAACACAAGACTTAACCGCTTTAGTGAGGGAAAGAACTACAATCCCATGAAGCATTGCAAACAGCATAATCAAATTAAAAACGATGTAGAAATATGAAATTAAGTGTTTTGTAAACAAAACGAGATTGACTCGATTGGGCGGAGCTAATTTGGCATTGGATTAGTGTAATTTTCTGTACAGCATTATGGGAATGTAGTTTTTTTGCCAGGAATTCCACAGTTAAACATGATTATTTTTAAACTAAGCTGAAATAATGCTGGCTGACGGCTTCAACGGAATCAAATACCATCGATTAACAACCTCGGAGCTCACAGTAAGCCTGTCTTTAACAGTTTATAAATTGTTGTTAAAAATCAATTTCCTTTTGGATTAAATTAATGTAGCTCTGAATTCAATAACTGTATGTATTCCATTGGGTTTCTTGTCACTTGTAGAAACTCTGACTGCTTTCCTAATCTGACAGAAGATGCTTCAGAACACACTGGACCTTTTTATATGGTTAATGAGTTATTTATATTCAGCACAGGAAGAACATAGAGGGACAAATGAGAAGCTATCATGAACGTGTCTATCCGTTTCGCCACTTTCCTCCTGTCCCTCTCGTGGGACGTCATTAAAACCCAACGCTCGACACCTGAGCCGCTCATCGCCGCTCATTCCCGTCCCTCCCAAACTCCCAGCGCTGCAGTGCCGAACCGGTCCCTGTTCACCTGCGACAGGTGATCTCTCTCAGGAGACCGTCTAATGCAGCGCCAGACGTGTCAAGTGATCATTTTTTGCTCTCTTTTTTTCTCAGAATGAAACGGTAAAAACGATAATATTGTGAAATATTATTACAACATCAATTAAACATTTTCATTATGAATGTATCTAATAGAACTGAACTCTCAAAAGTTGTTTTTTTAATGTTTTACTGTAAAAATACAAAATATTGTAAAATACTGTAAAAATTACAAAATATTTTTTCAATTTAATACAACTGTTTTCTATGTGAATATATAATAAAATGTAATTTATTTCTGTGATCAAAGCTGAATTTTCAGCATCATTCAGTGTCACATGACCTTACAGAAATCATTCTAATATGCTGATTTGCTGCTCAAGAATCATTGTTGAAAATGCAAATGCAAACCGTGATGCATTTATTTTTTATTTAAGTATTCTTTGATGAATAGAATGTTCAAAAGAACAGCATTTATTTGAAATAGAATCTTTTGTAACATTACAAATGTCTTTACTGTCACTTTTGATCAATTGAATGCATCCTTGCTGAAAAAAAAATCTTATTCTTTATGCTTATAAGTATCATATTACCTCTGTCACCCAACATACTGCCATTATTTGAAACAACCTGATCTCCGTAGTCTCCCGGGGATCCTTCAGTGCTGCTGTGCGGTGTGACTCAGACTCTCGATTAAAATAAAAGCTTCCTAACCTGCAATCATCAAACAGCCCCTCTAATCCGCCCTCGACACACGCTCTCCCTCATTTCTCTCTGCCGTGCTGCAAATGACTGTTATCTCATCAAATGGATGAGTCGTTCTGTAATTTGAAGGCAATTGCTGGTCATTTTCAGAGCCATTCTGCGGCTCTTGTTGCCGTCTGCGCGCTCCGACTGCCGGCGAGAGTTCATTGAGATTATTAGACTTTATCTAGAGAGGGGAAAGGGAATCGCTCAGTGTGATGATGGAGATGGATGGCTAATTGAATATTTTGTAAAGCGCTCTTATCTGATTTCAGTGTGTGTTTCCTTGTAGGTGATGAAACGTGTGAAGCCGGGCCTGAAAGAGTATGAGATGGAGAGGTGAGTATTGATTGATTGATTGATTTGACTGATTGATTGAGCTGTCTTGGGTGGTCTGATTAAATCCTCTTTCCTGGAGTGAAGTCAAATGAAGAAAGTCACACCATTTTCCTGTGAACTCGCTCTCAGAACCAGCCCACGTTTCCACTGAGAACCGAACAAAGTATCTGTTTTACCATACCTATCCATGTAACACTATTCCTCATTTAAATAATTCATATGCAGAATAAAGGGGCGGGGCCTGGTTGAGTTATTTGAAACTGCCGATTATGGTAAGGGGTGGGACATTTCACACTGGTCCAGCCGGCCAATCAGGGCACACTGTGCTTTTCAGAAGGAGACAGGAACTAAACAGAGCGTTACTGACAGACTGGGAAGAGAGGAGCTGAACAATGGAGAATATGGGAATAATAATGAACATTCAAGCATGAAAACCTGTTCTAGTAGAGCACAAAAACAACATCAAGACTTTGCAAAAGGGCATAATAGGTCCTCATTAACATCCAAAAACATCCGTTTTGTGTCAGTCTAGCGTTGTTGTTTTGTAAACTTATTGAAATAATTGAAATTCACCAGATTGATTTGATTGATTTTGTTTAGATAGTTCATGCAAATGATGTGACCTAATATGCCTCTTTCACAAGATGTAATATAAGTCTCTGGTGTCTCCAGAATGTGTCTGTGAAGTTTCAGCTCAAAATACCCCACAGATCATTTATTATAGCTTGTCAAATTTCAGCAAAAACACACCGTTTTTGTGTGTCCCTTTAAATGCAAATGAGCTGCTGCTCCCCGCCCCCTTTC
Source organism: Ancherythroculter nigrocauda (assembly GCA_036281575.1). Classification (NCBI taxonomy): domain Eukaryota; kingdom Metazoa; phylum Chordata; class Actinopteri; order Cypriniformes; family Xenocyprididae; genus Ancherythroculter; species Ancherythroculter nigrocauda. The sequence continues at coordinate 1,936,096 of VTFQ01000005.1, read as the reverse complement.
CAGAAGAGGGCGGAGCTTTAACTCCCTGAGGTCTGAAAACGCGTCGGCGCGTTTTGCAGGTTTTTTTCCACATTGCAGCAAAACAGACTTAAAATACTCCGTCATTTTTTGTCATAGAGACATAAGTAATATATCAATTGAAACTATAGAATATCTTATTTTATTTGTGTACACTCAGAGTAAAAACACAATGTTGTGCTTTTTGCAAAATAAAGAAAACTAAAATGATGCATGATCTCTCGTCTCCCTCTGAACAAAGTCCAATCTGATAGTTCTCAGAAAATGAACTGTAACTTATGAATACTAATGACAAAAAAATTAGACTTTTGTCAAAAGAAACATTGAAATGTCAGGTTTTAAATCGTGCAAGTCAAATCAAAAACAAAAATTCTGTGTTTATGTAATCTGTATGAAAAGAGACACATGTCAGAAGTCCGTGTTTCAGCTCATTATCCGCTAATGCGGCCACGCCCACGGAGCCAGCGCTATTCAGAGGCAAATTCAGAGGCAATACAGGCATACACCATCTCAATCATGTATTTATTGTCTTGAAAAGTGTTTATCTGTATGTAAAAGCCATGGTTAATGACCTCTGGAAGACATGCCGTTAGTTCCTGATATGTCCTCTTCTTCTTTAGAATAATTTGTGGACTAAACGTGCACAGAGAGCGCCCTCCGGCTGCAAGTATGAATTGAAATCACCATTCCTGAAATGTCCTCTTCTTCTTTAAAATAATTTGTGGACTAAAGGTGTACAGAGCGCCTTCCGGCTGCAAGTATGAATTGAAAACACCAGCGCTCATAGTGATAACAATGAATATAAAATAAACTCTGTATAGAATAAAATCTGTATAGAAAATTGACAAACATATGAGAATCCATCAAAATTTCTCCAAATGTGCGTGCTTTTAAACTAAAAACCTATAGTCAGACTCTTTGCATCACAGAAATACATTATATTTTAAAGAATATAATAGAATACCATTATTTTAAATTGAGCTGAGACATGATTACAGAGGTTTTTTTCACAGCCTACCTGACTGAAAGGCCTCATTAATATGCAGCACCATTAGAGGTTCTTTATGCGATTCTTTTGTCTTCTCAGGTGTAAATGACCCATTATTCATGATGATTCACGCCTCCACGCATACTGTGTTTCTTGACAAAAAGTGTCTTACTAAAACTAAATCAATATATTGTGTTATATGAACAAGTAGGCATTATAATTTTTACATAATTTTGAAGCAAAAACTCTAGTCTACAACCTCCAATACCCAGAAGTCTTGTAAACACAGATTTAATATATATTTTTGGCCTTATTTCAGTGACTTAACTTTTTGTTTTTTCAATAACCACGCATAAACATTATTCCTTCAAAAATACAAACATGTACATACATGTTCCTCACATATTATGGTAGCCTAGTTTGTGCTGAATACAGTGTAATGACACTTGTGTCATTTATATGTTTATGAACAACTGAAAAAAGCACAAATGTCAGGGCATTTCAAAACTTCTCCAGGCCCAAAATCAGCCTCAGACTCCAGAGGGTTAACAGCTCAACAACAACAAAGCTGGAGAATCTCACGCAGCCAAAATGATGACGGTGTTCAGCCTTACATTGTTCAAACCGGAGTCGACACTGATGGAGAGACTCAGGAAGAAGTTACAACTTTTAGATGTTTCTGAATGGTTAGTGGATAAATTGATGTAGTTGCTGTGGAGTTGATTCAACTCATCCACTAGTCGTCATGTTAATCTTTTTTGTGTTGAATTGACCCTCGTTTGTGAAACTGCAGTTTTTACTGTATTTGTTATCCAAAAATGTAACCATGTTATATAATGAGTATCTTGTAGTTTAGCTTTAGTCTTCTTCCACACTGCAGTTTGCAATCTGTGTGAGGTGTTGATCTTCTAGCTTTGATAGTGTTTTGTGTCTGATAAGACCATCCGACCGGTTCTCTCCTCTCCAAACAAAAGCTCTGATAAGCTGCAGATTTTTACAGGGATTTTCTCTCGGTATCTGCCGGTCGAGAACTGTAAGATAAGACCGACTCCCTCCACTTGTTTTGTCCTCTAAAGAAGCGCCGCAGTGGCGTCCGGAGGTCTCGAAGCGGTCCGTGCAACAGTGGCTTTGTCCAGACCTTCCGAGATTGTGATGCATGATCTACTTCCTCTAATGACATCTTCCCTTTCAGCTCTGTTCGCCCCAAGTGCATGCTGGGATGTGACCTTCTCTCGTAACATCACTCCACACCTCTGCATTCATCTCTCAGGAGAAGCCAATTTCCGTCCAATTTCCTCCTAACTTTCTTTTTTCCTGTGAATGTCAGTTTCCTGCAGGGATCATGAAGGTTTTTAATGTGAGAGATGCTTTGAGCTCCGTTATGTGTCATACAGTCGCATTAGGCCATTAGGGGCCAGTGACTCACTGATGACTGGACATAATGAGAGAGATTGTGGCGAACAGGTGTGTGTGTGTGAGACAGGACAGAACCGCAGGCAAGGTCACGTCAGGCAGCGACTCACATCAGTACAGCAGCGGTCAGATTTACTCACACACTCACTAGGGATAAGTGAGGGGAAACATCTTCAGCTTTTTTCTCCAAGTGTTCTTGGCTTGTTTCGTAAAAGTTTGCAAACAAGTTTCTCAAGTGCAACTACACTGTGATTCAAAAGTTTAAGGGTCTTTTTTTTTTTTTTTTTTTTTTGATTTTTGAAAGAAGTCCCTTATGCACACCAGAGTCTGCATTTAATTGATCAAAAATACAGTAAAATAGTGAAATATTATTACTATTTAAAATAACTGTTTTCTATGTGAATATATAATAAAATGTAATTTATATCCAGTGATCAAAGCTGAATTTTCAGCATCATTACTTCAGTCTTCAGTGTCACATGATCCTTTAGAAATCATTCTAATATGATTATTTGATGCTCAAGAAACATTTATGATTATTATCAATGTTGAAAACAGTCAAATTTTAGTGGAAACAATGATAGATTTAATTGTTCAGGATACTTTGAAACAGCATTTATTTGAAATAGAATCTTTTGTAGCATTTTGTAACAGTATGTCTTTACTGTCACTTTTGATCATTTAATGCATCCTTCCTGAACAAAAGAATCAACTTCTTTCAAGAAAAAAACACTTACTGACCCCAAACTTTTGAACAGTAGTGTGCAGTGTTGGGGGAAGTTACTTTTAAAAGTAATGCATTACAGTATTGCATTACTTAGTTACTTTTTATGAAAAGTGATGTTACATTACTTTTATGTTACTTTTTCTCACCCGAGCTGGGCTTGCTTGTTTTTTAATATCAAAAAAGTACTATTTTTGGCTAATGTTAATGCACTTTCACACTAAAAGTTAAATGAATAAGCCTCAGTCTGAAGGAAATGCATATTCACACCTGTACAGTAGAGGGCGCAGCTCAAACAAACCTTTCAGCTGTGCAACACACTTATTTCTAAATCTAATCTAAAGTCATTTTTGCTTATTAGTATGGTTGAATTAGATCATTGAAGTCAGCAGCAAAGACATTGGTGAATAAAGTGAGATTAAATGCATAAAGTATATGTGTGTAATTTAATTTTTAAAAAAAATTATATATATATATATATATATATATATATATATATATATATATATATATATATATATATATATATAAATTTTCTATTATATTCAATGGGAAAAAATTGGTTATAATTATTGCATAAATATTATAAATCATAAAATTATCTCAAAACACCAAAAAAGAAAAGAAAAAATATTATTGAACAAAAATATATTTCATTGATTTTACTCAATTTTTTTTAAATCTTAATCCCGCCCTCCGGGTCATTTTTGACCCGAAAGTCCTGAGTGTGACCCATAAATGAAGTACCCCAGAGGGTTAATATAGTTAATTATTACAGGTTTGCATAAAATTCTGAGATTGCATTTCACTGTTTAATTAATTTTGAGGAATACTGAATGTTTTCGTGCAAGTGAGATGAACTACAATACCCATCATGTTCACACAGCGCACACAACACCTCTGCGCTTTATTTCTCTCAACATGAGGACAGGAGAGCTGTCAGTCAATAAATGTGAAAAAGGAACTTAGATATTTTGTTGTAAATTGAAAAAAGTAATGCATTTCTTACTAGTTACTTGAAAAAGTAATCTGATTACATAACTCAAGTTACTTGTAATGCATTACCCCCAACACTGGTAGTGTATTTAGATTATTCAATAGATTTTACATCTGGATGGACCAAAACTGAAATTTTGCAGCATTTTTCTGTTGTTTGAAGAACAGAACACTGCGACATAATTTAAATGAACGTCCACAAACACATGCAGTTAATAAATAAACGCAGCACAGCATAGATGATGGCTGTTTCTGAAATCACATACTCTTGAGTAGGTACTTCTTTTGAATAAGTAATTAATTCTTGACTGCTAAAAAAAAGTATGTTCTATAGAATATGAATGTGTGTAGTTTGAATGTAGTCCGGACGTACTATATTCGCTATGTTGTCACTGTCATGTGACCTACCAGTTGCATCACTTCACTGCCATTCACAAATCCTCTCCCGTGGCCTCATGGGATAGTAAAGTGTCCATCGTATGCTCACTTCAGAATTTTGCTGGAAGTAGGACATTTCACCTACTGTTTTATGAGTACTGTGAATTCAGACATACTTGTTCTGTGTGCGATTCCAGATGCAGCCTTTCTTTTTTTTCCAATGCATCACATTTCATCATGTCTTACAGAATTAACGCTCATTTTTAACACTCATTTTGCTTCATTACATTTGTAATTACTAATTAAATGAAGCAGCTGAGGCCCCTCAGTGGGAATGGCACATAAATCCACCGCAAAAACTCATTTATTGCTTTTTAGAAATGAAAAGATCTCAGTTTTAGTTGCTATTTCACAACATAGGATCACTTCTTGGCTTTACAGTAAATGTAGAAATGATATATGCAGTAAATAATGAATTAATACTATATTTTCTTAGGACAATGTGTTGAGCGGTGCTTGCCATGGCAACACTCTGCAAGCACAACTAATTAAATGAAAACCCTTTTTAGGATGTAACACATCCTGATTTACGGTTTTGCATTTTTAGTGCGTTTTGTTTGTTAGTGCAGCTGTGTGGTCCACCTCACATCTCTGAGCTGAAGCTGAAGACGAGCCTGATAAAAACACAAAATCTCTTGCATTAGTGGCCACACACATGCTGCTGCATCCCGTGGGAAAAACCATCCAGGATTTTAGACACAGAATCGATTCAAATTGAGTTTTGTTGCAGGATTGAGCGCAGTGGAGGAGCCTCTCATCGCTGCACAATGCTGGAAACTTAATTCATTTTTTAACTCCTTTGAATCATGGATGTGTGTGGTGGGATAGTTTGGTAATGAAATGCACCGAGGCTTAGCAGCAGTGCTGATGTCATAGGTGTTTTCATCATGTGTTAGAGGACGTTTGGAGAACATGAGTTTACTGAAAACATGAGAAACATGAGAGGATAACAATCAATCGATTTGCTTCATCTTAAAGCAGTGAATCTCATTCTTTTTGACTTTAAGGCCTCTCATTGTCCACAACAGTATTCAAAGCTCTCCCTCCATAGGATCATTTCTTTTCTTTACTTTTCCCACAAAGACCATTAACAGCCAAAGATTGCTGTTGTTTACCACAGACTGTAAAAAATATGGTCGACGCACATTCAATCTCTTCCATTGTAGAGGTGAAGCCGCCAATGTCCAAATGTGGTGCTGACATCTTGGAACCCGAGTCTGCGCAGTAGTGAGCGTGAAGTCGAGCCACAGTTTAGTACAGTTTAATGCAGAACAACTCATTATGTCAGTGTGAAATAAACTGTTATGGAAATATATAAATTAAAGTCGAAGCTCCAATCTTCTCCCGAAAATCCTGAAAAAGTCAGTGAAAAATCCTGAAAAAGTCAGTGTCTCAGTGACTACTTCGCTCAGAGAAGCTGTCAATTATGACGTCATACCCCTGTTTTTATAGCATCAAATAACTAACTAAAACCCAGACTTATTTAAAAAATGAAAACTTGAACTTACATCAGCATGATAAAACTACATAAAATGACAGAAACTATCTTTGGAAAAAAATATTTGAAGTGTAATGTGATTACACGGAGAGGATGGGGTTTATGACCTATACTTGGACCAACCACAAGATGTTTTGGCTACACTTTTCAGGACTTGTGTGGCACGCTTGTTGTTTACGTTCACCGTTACCATGACATTCATATTTAATCTTGACAAAATGTGTATCATTAGAAAGATTTAGGACTCTAGTTTCGATGTTTGACCAGTGTTTGTGATTTTAAAAAATGTTTACGGCAACAGTAATTTCTGTCAGGGAAATCAACATTCAAAATTGGTAGTTATTGATATTTCATATGCATGTAAATTCAGTTTATTTGTGTTTGTGATTACTAATATCTTTCAGTGTTTTAGTCCAAAAGTGTGCACATTTAGAGAGATATTGATATACTCACGTGTTTACTTCATATTTCTTTAGACAGAATCACATTATATGGTCACACTTTAGTTTAGGGTCTAATTCTCACTATAAACTAACAATGCTTTTCCCTCAATAAACTCCTAATTACTGCTTATTAATAGTTAGTAAGGTAGTTGTTAGGTTTAGGTATTGGGTAGGATTATGGGGTTTAGAATATGGTCATGCAGAATAAGGCGTTAATGTGTGCTTAATAAGTATTAATAAACAGCCAATATCCTAGTAATATGCAAGCTAATAAGAAACTAGTTAATAGTGTGAATTGGACCCTAAATTAAAGTGTTATCATGTTACATGACCTAAATTATACTTTTCAAATGAGGCTTCCTCATATATCAAAGTTTTCACAGTTCTTCACAGAAAATCAGTGGTTGAGTTGGTGAAATAAATGAATAAATATCTTGACTTTTAGTTGTTTTAGCTTATTGTTTTGTCTTCTTTTAAATCATTCTAAGTCATCTTAAGGCCTCTTTGACAGTCTGCTGAGGTCTCGTATTGTCAAGGCAAGAGCCACTGGTCGAGAGCCACTGTCTTAAAGAAAATGAAAACTGTAGTCATTTAGTTGCCATCATGTTGCTCCAAACCCATATGACCATATGATTGACAATTTTCAATTCAAATATGGCATGTCTACACATGCCAGACCCAGTTGGACGTCAGTGGTCAAATATCATTGGTTGCAAGTCATCAAAATAGCTGACACATCTTGACATGCCATATCTGAATTGAACAAGCACCATAGATGATCTGTAGTATCTCCTTTTGTATTACACAGAAGAAAGGAAGTGAAGAAATGTTATTTTTTATTCTTTAATGAGATGATTACACACAACAACAGTTCTAATGTTGTTCTAGTTGTTTTGGAGCTGAAGGGAGGTGGTACAGATGCTGCATTTGTATTCGGTCACGTAGCACTAAAGCAGGACAAACGTGAGCGTTAGGAACTAGAAGACTTGCTTTCTCAGACTGATGAAGCCTGCTTCCTCTCGTAGCCGCAGGCTGATGAATGTCTCTCTTAACTTCATGTGTTGTTATGAAGTTTGCTTTTGTTCCTCGAGGACTAAGCTTTTTTTTGTTTTTTTTGTTCTCGTATCCTGCAGACATTTTCAAGAGCAAATAATGAACGTGGTAAAAATGAAACTCAAACTTGGCCTTGTCCCCAGGCAGCAGATGATGAAGATATTCAAAAGTGAAAGAAATGAAGTGGAGGTTTTTTAAAGCATCTGTCTTCACGTCGAGGTGATGATTTGTTTGCTGTGTCATGAGGTTTGAAACCATGAAGAACTGAAAGCTGGCTGATGACAGCGGGTGAGAAAAGTTGATCTTCCTCAAAGTTCACGCGGAGTGCAATCAATGTGGCGAAACGGGTTTTCATCTTGCATTTGCAGAGGTTTGCAACCACTTAGCATTGGTCAGGTTTTTCATGGTTGAAGGATCTGAGTTCATCTTTTTTTAGTGTGTAATGTTGCTGTTTGAGCATGAAAAAGCTCTGCAAAGTTCCAGTTATTCTCTATATCAGAGTCACAGTTTATGAAACGCCTCCATTGTAGTCTTGAGTTTTCTTCTGGGAACGAACACGTCACAGTATTCCTCATTTAAATAATTAATATGCAGAATAAAGGGGCGGGGCCTAGTTAAGTTAGTTAGTAGTGTGTTGAAACTGGCGGTTATTGTAACAATTACATTTATCTTTGAAAGCGAATCTTCCGCCATCGTCTTGTCAGTCAGCTCCTCACTCTTGTGATAAATGAAATCAGACTCCTGCTGCTGATCTGTGCTGCGACTCAAACACATTTCCCAAACACGCTCAAAGTGCTTGACCAATCACAACACACTGCTCCAGCCGACCAATCAGAGCACATTGTGCTTTTCAGAAGGAGAGGTTTCATAGAGACAGAGCGTTATTGACAGACTGGGAAGAGAGGAGCTGCAACAATGGAGAATATGGGAAAAATAATGAACATTCATTTTAGTTATTTTTCTTGCTATTGTTTAATCTTATGATTGTGTGGTTTCAAGGGATATTTGTCTTCATGAGTAAGAGATAAAAAACCATTTTAAGGTTTTTAACGTCACAGAACTATGTTGTGAAGTAGGGATGTGACGGTGAGGAAATTTTCCCACCGGTTAATCAACGCCTGTCAACACTGGTAATACTGGTATCACCGGGGTGGTGGGAGTTGGAGTTTTTCCTTCTTTTTCACCTGGCTTTTAAATCGCTTATGGTACAAGTCCACTGGTGCAGAGCGAGCGTTTTCAATTAATTCATATGGAAACTCAAATGCTCGCTTTGCTCCTCGCCAGTGGCCACGCACTGTTATGAATGCCCATGCAGCAGTGCACGTTTTACTTTCGCTTTCTAATTATCGCCAATTCGTGTGCGGCAATTGCTTGAATGGTGGGTTCATTATTATTCTTCATTAAAAACAGTACAATGACAAACTCGTTTGAATAGGTGCATTTGGTTTTATCTTTGAAAGCGAATTTTCCGCCATCGTCTTGTGAATGAAATGAATGAAATCTGACTCCTGCTGCGACTCTTGTTCGGCTCACGCTGTTCAGTTTCTAATTGTGGTGTCTGTTCTCTAACTGAACTAAATTATTTTTATTACTATAAAAAAACAAAACATTGGTGGGGGCGGTGCCGCATTGGGCAAATTATGTAACCAGTAGGGCTGGGTGATTTCTCGATTTTAATCGATTCTCATTTTTACGAACCGATATCGATTCTTAAATCCCAAGAATCGATTAGTCTAGTCTGTTTTCAGTTGATGAATGAACAGAATATGTAGCGCCTCCCATCCAATAAATCGCAATAATCTTTGTGCTTTGTTACTTTTGATATGAAGCAAAGTCTCAGATTTCAAATGACGTCCATCTTATTATGAGATTCAAAAAATAAATACCGTTTTGGCGCTGTTTAATGTGGTGTGACAGATCGCTTTAGCGCCTCAGTTAAAGAGAAGCATGTGATCATCCTCTCCTCCGCTTTAAACAGTTACAGCGCGAAATAAACATGCATGAACATCTGAAGGTATGTTAAAATATACAGTACAACTTACTGAAATCAGTATCGTCTCGTGTAATCGCTCAATCAGTGTTTCAACCTCGGAAAGACGTCAATAAAACAGCTTGTAAACAATGTCACGTGACGTCACATTTACCTCAGAAAAACATATTCAGTGACCATAAACTCATTAGTCAGCTAGAAAAGTGAACTCTAGAAAGATAAATATAGCTATGACAGCCGTGATTTAATGTTTAAATTAAAAAAACAAAAAAAACAAAAAAAAAACAAATTGGAGTAGAAATGATTATGTAATTCTAAACTTTATTACAAAAAACATCATTGAGTGTAATTTAAGTGTTTGTATATTAATAAGTTAATTTTAACCTTCAACATTATTAGTAGTACAAACTGACTCCCATGTGTAGTTTACAGCATTAGTTGAGAGATTTTTTTCCTCTAGAAAATTTTCCATGTGCTGAAACTGAAATACTGCATCCAAAATAATCGATATCGAATCGAAATCGGAATTGAATTGCAAGCATGTGAATAGAAATCGAATCGAATCGTGAAAATTGTGTCAATACCCAGCCCTAGTAACCAGTGTTGCGGCTGAACACTGATAACACAGATTATCGCAGCAAGCGATAATCTGACTTACTGTTAGACGTGCAGCTTTGAATACCAGACTAAATGGATTTCTTCCGATGGGATCTTGTAAAGATCCTGGAGATCCGATCTAACATGTTCATGCATCCCTCACTTGCAGAAAAAGTAAAAATCTACTTTCATTTTGCCATATTTTAAATGCATTTGGTTTGACATGTTTTGTAGTTCTTCATCTCCCTTTAATCCAGGGAGTTTGAAATATTTTAGGATTATGAGATTTAATTTGTGTCGTGGGACTTGAGACATCGTTTTTCATCTCTTCTGGAAAATAACAGGATTAAGAGTGAGCTCAGCTGCTGTGATCACGGAGCGCTCGTATTATTTAGTCCAAAACTGTGAATATTGCTGGTATGGATCCGTGTTATGGAGAGGTGAAGGTTACCCAGCATGCACTTTTCCGTGTTCAGCCGGGTCTGACCGCAGGATTGGTCCCTCAGAGAGCAATTAGGTCCAACTAAAGTATCTGTGAGCCGAGAAAGTTGAGAGACGTCAAACCTTTGGCTTTAACCCATTGTCAGCTAAATGCTTGTTAGCCGTGGCGGGCCGAGGCAGCGCTCCGTATGACAGCGGTCCACTTTCACGCTCGCTCTTTCCATTACCTGCCGCTGCACAAGCAAAGTAGATTTTTCTCACTCTATTTCCTTCACTTGGCCCTCGATGAGTTCGATCCTCCCTGTTTGTGACTCTTTGTTAAGGAAGAACAGATGAACTCACTGTCTCTTGGAGAGAAACTAGAAGTTTTGTTTATTATCTTTTTAATTATTGTAATCATTATCTTGTCATTAAAGGGATAGTTCAGCTAAAAACGGTAACACTTTATAATAACTGCATGCTATGAAGCATTAGTAAATCATTAATTCATCACTTATAAAGCATTAATAGACATTAGTAAGCAGTTTATAAATACAACTATAAATGCTTATAAGCATATCTATAATGTGTTTAATAATTGTATTTTCACACTTTATTAATAATCAATTTATCATCTCTAAATTAAGTATTACATTATTTAAAAAACAGTTATTTAGGAGTTGTCAGTTTCATAAGATCATTTAGGAAGTGTAAGTAAATGATTAATAAACTATTTATACATATTATTTAGACATATAGTAATAGTTACTTAGTGTGTTAATAAATGCTTTATTAACACATATTCCTACTGCAATTCATGATTAATTCAGGTAATTATAAAACATTTAGAAGTGGTCAGTTAACTATTTTTTGAGCTCATCTAAAGTGAGGACTATTTATGCTTTGTAAAGCTTTTATAAATGAGATTTAAAGGTTCAGTGATCTTCTGTTTTAAAGTTAGTACTGAGGTAGTTTTGACACTAGGAATGTGTTAATAAAGCATTTATTAACACACTAAATAACTAATACTATGTGTCTAAATAATAAGATGCATAAATGTACATTTAAATATTTTATTAATCATTTACTTACACTTCCTAAATGATTTTATGAACCACTGACAACTCCTAAATAACTGGTTTGTGAATAATGTAATACTTAATTTAGAAATGATAAAGTGATCATTAACCCTTTAAGACTTTATATTTCTTTATTTTTTTCTGAGTGACACACACAAAAGTAAAATCTCATAACTCCATAACTGTAGCAAGGAGAGTCAAAATTTTAAGAAAATATAAATTACATTACATTTGGACATTTTCATGCTGAGGAACAGCTAATAAAAAACAAAAAATATATAAAAAATTTTAAAATAATTTTTCGTTTTTATTTTTTGACATGGAATAACTCAGGAACGCAATAAGATCGGATAAAAAATATTTTTTGGTGACGCTCTCCTACATGTGAGCTGCATCTGGTTCAAATTTCATGGTGATAGCATAAAGTTTAGTTTAATAAATTATTCATTTTTTCCACAGCCAGGTGGCGCCAACAGGCGGTAAACTTTAGAGGCGCTTCTCAGCACTCGTTAAGAGTTTAAAAAAAAAATGGCTAGATGCATTAAAAAGATGAGATTCTATGATTTTGGATTCATTCTAATCGTGAGAATATGCTTTAAATATTGATGTGCGATTTTCTATGATCTGTGCATTTTTCATGAAGTTATGAGCATGTGAAATATACATATTTGTATACAGTGGAGGCTTGATATGAAAGTGTAAAGTCTCTGGTTTTGTATGCAAAAAGAATTTTTGTGCTACCTATATGGATTCAGTTTTTATTGGCTCTTAAAGAGAGACACGCAAATGGGAGCGCCGGCGCTCCATCCGGACTTAAGTATGAAAATACAATTATTAAACACATTATAGATATGCTTATAAATCAAGAATGCATTTATAGCTGTATTTATAAATGGCTTACTTAATGTTTTATAAATGATGAATTTACTATTTACTAATGCTTAACTAATGCTTCATAGCGTGAGTTATTATAAAGTGTTACCGTGCCTTTCTATCTTTCTTGTCTCTGTATCTCTGAAGGTTTCACTCCTCTTTTGGTTTAATTTCATGGGAGTTTTCTAAACGAAGTGAGTGTCACACATTTTTCTGACTTATTTTGTTCTTCCTCTGTTCATCTAATGATTTCTGCCTGATGAAGATGTTGTAAACATTATTTTGAGGCAAAGCATCCTGCTCTCTGACTTTATATTTGTAAAGCAATACAGCTGTTGTTATGGTTACAAGTTATAAATAGGCAGCACAGGTGACAGGGGAACTGAGAATATGGGATGAAAGACGCCACTGAAATCTATCCCACAATTCCCTGCTCCTCACTGGGTGAATTCTCCTAGTTTGCCTTTATTAAATGTGAAGGCTTGACCTTATTGTCTGAATTAATAACGCACATTATTCAAGACTGGCCGCCCCTCGTGTATCAGCACGACCATAACTCTTAATTGATTTAATTAAATCTGAAAAAGAATAATCACGCACAGATGTGTGGGTTTGCGTTATAAATATGCTAGAGATGAAGTTTGCTGTTGTTTATGTTCTGTTTTTTCTCGCTGCGGTGGCGTTTGTCCCTGATGTCCCCTCAGCATTTATGTGGTGCTCATTGTTCTGTAACTCTCTCTCTCTCTGTCTCTCGCCTTCATTTCCCTCATTTCTCTCCAGCCCTCGCAAAGACTCCAGATACAGCTGCAATTAGCAGCAGTTTGAAGATTTCATTATGACTCTCTTGCGATGGCCACTGGCTGTGACTTCAAAGCGCCTGATATGTGCTGCATCACAGAATGGAGATAACTGCCACTGCTGTATATAGGGCTTGTGATATAAGGGAAAATAGAGCTGCGCAAAAGATGACTTCTGTCTTTTTTTGCCCTGTGAATTTATTTATATAAAGGCACTCTCACGACACGACTGTCCCAAAAGTTATTCTGCTGCGTTCTTTTAGGCCAATCTTAGAAAAAGTTTCAGTGGGGTTCTATACTACTTCTTGATTCAATTTTAAAGAACATTTTATGCCAAAAAGGTTCTATATAATGAGAAATGCCTTAAATGATTGCATAATACTTTCATGTGTAATAGGTTATTTCAAATTTTCTGGTGATTAAAGTATGTTTACTAGCTGAATAAAAAAAGAATTAATAAAGAAGAAAAAATAATTAATAAAAACAAAATCCATAAAATGATCACATGATGGAACCCTTGAATGGTTCTATACATGAAACGCCTGACTGATCCCTTTAAGGTTCTACATAAGGTTCATATTTAGAACCTTAAAGGGTTCCATCGGATGTTTCATTTATAGAACCTTTAAAGTTCTAAATATGAACCGCATGACGGAACCCTTTAAGGTTCTACATTTGAAGTGCCTGACGAACCCTTTAAAGGTGCAATATGTAATATTTTTGCAGTAAAATATCCAAAAACCACTAGGCCAGTGTTATATATTTTGTTCACTTGAGTACTTACAATATCCCAAATGTTTGCAACTATTTGTAAATCGTGAGAAAATTGCAGTTTTACCCAAGGCTCCGGGACGTGTGAGGAGTCGCCTGTCAATGGCGTCATACCCGCGTTACTCTCGGTTTCCGGTTTTATTTTGTAGAAACCATGGAAACACCAAAGACACTTTAATATTTACATGTTTTAATAGTCAAGGGAACATCTGTTTTGATATATTTATAGACAAAAAACTAATTATTGTTACATAGCTCAACAAGTTCAGTCTTATTGTTTAAATCTAATTTTCTTGATTTTTTGCGAGTACCATGCTTTACCATGCCTCAGAGAAAAACACTATTTTGTCAAGTAGCTAACATAGCATAATCAGATGCAGCTTTATTTTTAGTAACAGTAATACAGCATTTTCTCCATCATACAATACGTTTTAAAATGAATTGCATGCCATTTATCAACACAATCATCCAGCATTTAATCTGATATTGTAAAATCGATCTATCTTACTGCAGTGTGTAACAGTGTCTCACAGCAGCCGCCGAGCGAACGCACAGAGTAACGTTATAACATCATTTTCAACACTTTCAGATGTATCTAATATGATAAACAGAGCTGCGTTACCTCATACTCATGACTGGAAAAGCGGCGCCGGCGACTGTGTCATAATAAAAGTCCCGCTGCTCGTGAGGCGTGTGTTGATCAATCGCTCCAGCTCCTCGTTCAGCTCCACAACACTCGCTCCTGCTCTGCTTCATACTACAGTAACGTTAATAATTGCATCCATGAACATGATTTCTTCCCGAGTCCAATCCCTATTCTTTTGCACCGTCCGTTGAGGTGAACACCACATGTCCCAAGATTCCGCTCTCAAACTTGGCGTCATCAAGCTACGCCTTTGTTTTGAATAGGCTTCTAGCGAGCTCTAGTGGACAAAATTATTACATATTGTACCTTTAAGGTTCTATATGAAGCGCCTGACGAAACCCTTTATGGTTCTATATGTGAAGCACCTTAGGGTTAAGCTTGTTGTAGTCCCTACCAGCTGTTTGTTAGTCCTTAAACTAACAATGATAAACAGTTCTAAAATGTATTAATCTATGTTAATTTAATTTCATTTATAATTTGCATTGTTAAAAACTTATTTAATGGACCATGAAAAAAAAACCCTGTATTTTTAACTAACTAACATTAATAAAGATGAAGAAACAGTGTAACAAATGTGTTTAACTTTAACTAATTAGACCTTATTGTAAAGTGTTAGCCAGTAAAAAAAATATATATATATTTTTAAGAAATGCAATAATGTTTCACTCAGTATTTGCACAGTGCACGGTTACAACATGATCCTCTGCATCTTCACTGCTTGATACAGAGTCAGTTTCCTTTTAAAGTTTGAATATTTTCATGCCTGTGTCCCTGATGGAATCACACACAGAACGAGCTGAATTTTTTATCTCTCAACTTTTTAAGTTTAAGCTTGGCGTAATGTGGAAATGTGTGAATTTTAGGAAGCGTTATACCCTGATGTGCTTTGATATGAGTCTGCAATTGCAGACAGTTGAGATATTAAACTTTCTGGGTTAGATGAAACTGTGGAATAAACAAAATTGCTTTACCCAGAATCCCCTCTGTATTTTTAGTATCACTGATGTTTTGAGATGGCATAATGTTTCAGTGTCACTCCCTTCTGTACCTCAGTTAAATATTACCCTCTTAATTAGAGTCATTTGAAAATGAGTGAAACGGGACTTAATTTAATTGATTGGAGGGTGAAAAGTGTACTTTACGTTTCAGAATGATGTGGAGAAGGTCAAGTTCACCATCAAGAACATCTCCATGTTTCCCACTGGAAATTATTCTTTTTCAATTTGCTATTATTGCTGTTACATTTATTATATTTAGCATTAAATTACTACACTTTTGACTAGATTTAAGAAAGGCTGCATTACCTACAACAGCCGTCTAAAGGAAATTAGATTAAATTAACCTTTAACTAATAGCGTGTGCAACCTTGGTGAGTTTATTTATTAACTAAATAATATAATTATTAATTTTCATTTTTTTATTGCTTGATTGCATTAACAGACTTTTACTTATATAGAATAATATGCACTGATGAATCGTTCACATTTAGACCAGAAACATGTTTTATGAAATTAAATTGATTTCTGATTGACTTTAAGACCCTCCAGAACCACATTGCATAGTTTGAGAGACAAATTCCCTTCGCATTCGAGTAAATTCATTCTCACCTCAAATGCTTCTAAAAATACTCCATTGATGTGAGACTTCCCAGCCTCAAATCTATTCCGCTCTGAAACTGAGTGCATGCTGCATTCATTTGCAACTGTTTTTTTTTTTTCTGATGAAAGACGTACAAGCGTGAAGAGAGAGAGAAATCTGTCCCCACATGAGATTCCCTCCCACTTCATTTCTGTCCTTCATGCAGTGAGCTACAGATAAAACTCTGCTCGCTGAGAGTTGCCCCTCCAATTGCATCCAGCCGTTTTATAATTAGATTTATTATATAAGTTTTATAATAGGATTGCTTATGCATGAGTTTCACTTTTATGTAACTGAATACAATGCTCCGAAATTTTGGCTGCCAGGAAGTATCGACCACAACATGATCTGAGACGACATCTCAGAAAGTGTGTTGATTCCCAAAACTGATTACAAAGCGCTCCTTCTTTTTGGAAGCGGGATGTCGGTACGATGTCATACGGAGCTGCTGCTCTCCAGGAAAAACAAGGCTTTTTCACGAGGCTTTAATCAATACAGGCCGTCGGAGACAATATGGGCCGGAGGGCTTTCAAAAAGCACAGACGTCTTTGAACTGAAGCCATGTCAGTCTTGTCAAGCTGTGGTGTTCCAGTCAGAGTTTCAAAATCATCAAGGTAACAAACCAGATATCTAAGGTGACGTGCAGCCCACGATTAGGCCCTGTTTACACTAGTGCGTTTTTGTTTTAAAATGCATAACTTTTGCTACAGTTACGGCTGTCGACCCTCGAAAACAGACACTTTCGAAAAAGCTGTAGTTTGAAAACTCTGCGTTTCTCAAGTCTCTGGTGTCTCCAGAATGAAGTTTCAGCTCAAGCCGTTTTTGTGTGTGTCCCTTTAAATGCAAATGAGCTGCTGCTCCCGCCCCCTTTCCAGAAGAGGGCGGAGCTTTAGCAGCTCAACAACAACAAAGCTGGAGAATCTCACGCAGTAAAATGATGAAAGTGTTCAGCCTTACATTGTTCAAACCGGAGTCGACACTGATGGAGAGACTCAGGAAGAAGTTACAACATTTAGACGTTTCTGAATGATTAGTGGATAAATTTATGTAGTTGCTGTGGAGTTGATTCAACTCATCCACTAGCATGTGCCGTCATGTTCATCTTTTGTGCAAATCCAGCCTTTGTTTGTGAAGCAGTCCGGCGTAAAACAACAACTTTTCCTCTTCTCTAAAGCAGCCCAACATGGCCACACCCCCTTTGTTGCGTGTTCTCATGGGCGGGGATTGTGTAAATTTTAGGGTTTGTGATGTCACTAACCCAGGAAGAAACTCGTTGTAGTCCCTACCAGCTGTTTCTTGTAGTGCTTAAAAAGCAATTTCTGTAAAACACACACTGTCAAATTTACTTAATTTTTCTTTCGCAAGTTTTTGCATGCATGTTTTTTAAGTAAATTTCAAATATGGAATTAAAGGGGCTCTATGTAAGTTTTTGACTGTACAAAAGCATAAAAATACCATAATATGTTTGCATATATTTATTAAACATGCTTTTCCTTGAAGGTTGGCGGAAAACACATGCAGCGAATTACAGCAATGGAAGCCAGCAAACAAACTGGGTCAGAGATCGCAGAATCTACCCGTTCTAAAAAGCCTCAGCATCCATCTAAAAATCTCTATGAATGGGAGCATATTAAAACACGATATCAACTCATTATAAATCAATAAATCAACTAATTATCTTACAGTGTGTAAGTCTCCTCACCATCCAATGTCGCTCCCGTCGCGTGTCTTCAAACTGGCAACCCGCGAGAGCGTCGAGTCTGAGGAGGAGGGGGCGGGGGCGGGGCGAACAGTATTTTGAATTTGAACTGCAGTACCCATTTCAACCACTAGCTGTCATTCTTACATAGAGCCCCTTTAAGTAACTCTACTTAACCAAGTAAAATTGACAAAGAAAATGAGTAATTTTAACTTGGCCAGTAAACGGTTGAGTAAGTTTCTTTTGCAATACATTTTACTCAAACAATATAACACTGAATCTAAGTAAATAATACAATAAATAATATGTAGACACCATGTTTACATATTAGATGTACAATACACGGTAACATTCGATGGATCGTTTTTGAGTGTGAATGTGGCATTTTGAGTTGAAAACGAACTTCAATTATCACAAAATGACAAGTTACTAAACATAACCACAAAAGCAATGATAAAACAGTGTAAAAACAGCTGGAAAACAGCGAAAAATCAACCTCATTAATTATTCAAGGCCCAGTGCATGATGGGAACACCAGTATCAGAAAAGTTGGGTAGTTTTACTTCATTTTATAATGTTGATATTTACACTTTAATTTCTAGAAGCTTAAATTTAGTAATATAGAATTTACTTATTTTTTAATTCTTGCCTGAACTAACTTTTTCATGTAAAAATTACATTTGTTTTTCTGTAGTATTTACATCACCATAAAATCATTTTTTACACCATTTCAAGTGTGAAAAGCCCTATAATCTTTCATTTTTCTGGATTATTAGTTCATATTGGTCCAGCATAGCCGTCTATTTGGTCATCATTGTTTTTAGGATGATACAAACTTTCTACAATCTTGCCAATATTTAACACCGTCCTTTAATGTGTGTTAATGCTGATTTAATTAAGGTTAAAACAATAATAGCAAATAGTGAAAGAGAAGTGTTAGTGTGAGCTGTGGAGCGGCGCTATGATCAGCATTAGAGATGACCTGCCTCCTGTGATCATGTTTACTGGAGCTTCAGGCAAATGCGGCTTCTGAGATTCTCATTTCACTGAGAGCTGTGTGTGTGTGTGTGTGTGTGTGTGTGTGTGTGTGTGTGTGTGTGTGTGTGTGTGTGTGTGTGTGTGTGTGTGTGTGTGATCATCGATCAGGGATTCAGCCACATTAATGATGCCTGCAGGTGAAGCTCGGGCCCTCCGAGTCTCTGTGAGCGTCAACAGGGGAGAGAAACAGAGATTCGCTTGATTTTTGGTCCTTCTAAAAGCCTCAGCTGAAGCTCTGCAGAGACAGAACTAGAGAGGGATTTCAGGACACACACACATACACACACACACACACACACACACACAGGCTTTAAATTATACAACATAACATTAGTTTGTCATGGTATTGTTAAAATTATGTGCAAACCTATTTCTACCTTCTCAAATATAGAAAATATGAGTTAAAGACACAAACATTATTGGGTAATAATATGAAGATAATAAAAACTGGATCAACATTTACTAATACATTATTAAAATCAAAAGTTGTATCTGTATATTATTTAGTGGACCTGAACAGGAACTATAAATACAACAACAGTTGTATTTTTATTAAATAACATTAACTAAAATTAATAAATACAGTAAATTAGTAATGCATTAACTTATTATTGTAAAATGTAACTGAAGTTTTAGTACTTTTTAACGATTTTCTGTTATTTGCCAAAGCATTTCTAATTTATGTTTATCTTTTTTATTCTAATATTTATATTTGTTATTTATGTTATGTAAAACAATCAATGTAAAACACTTTCTAAAAATGAATTTAATTAAAAAAGTAAAAATTGGAATAATTAAAAAAAACAAAAACTTACTAAAAGATAATTAAATCTTTAAAATGTAAAATTAAAATAAGTAATTTTAAAATTAAAACATTAAAAAATGTACTAAAAATATTTTAAATAAATAAAGTTAAAATAAACCACTTTAAAATAAAATTAAACAAAATTAAACTTACTAAAAAATAATTAAATGTTAAAAATGTAAAATTAAAATAAGTAATTCTAAAATTAAAACATTTTTAAAAAATAATTATAATTATGTAGTTAAAATAAATATTTTCAAACTAAAATCTATAAAAACACTTACTAAAAATTTATTAATTCATAAATATGAAAAGTTAAATTAAAAAGAATCAATTTTAATCATTTTTAATATTTTTAATAGTTTTAGTTATTGTGAATTGATGTAGAATAGGACTTTTATGTAATTTTATCTCCAGGATAATGATTAAATTGTTATTGTAACGTTATCTTTACATGAAAAATGTTGCCAAATAGTGTCATTTTACACATTTGCGATCTAAAATTGGTTTCTGTGTTGCAAAAAGCGAGAAATGTTCAAAGTAAACAATTTTAAATTTAGAACAGAAAAGAGCTTGTCGAACGGCGTTCCATTTCGTTCTGAACGTAAGACTACGGTTTCACTATCCAATCAATTGCTTTAAACTCTGAAATTAGAAGTATAAAGTGTTTCATGTTGACTTTTAAAGTGGGATGTTCTGCAGAATCCCGTAAATCCGTGTGTATCATCAGGTTATTCTTAGACGGCACCTGGGCTCCGTTTTCAATCGTTACTCCAATTTATTCTTCCATGATCCTGTTTCATGTCAGACTCTAGCGCCAGTGTGTACTAACCTCTGGTTAAAACTCATCCCTCATTTACTTTAATTGCAGTTTGTGTGAACATAAAGACGTCTTGTTAAAATGGCCTTTAAAGCACATATTTAAGGGTGATTTAAGTGAGCAGAAACGAAGACGTGCCCTGGAGCCGCTAATTACAGCGTTCGTCCACTGCGACTCTCAGAGGTCCCAGAGAAAGAGAGACAGGATAAAGAATTTGAAAGAGAGATTTATTGACTGTTTGCACTTGGTATTAACATCTATTTTGAGCCATCGTCACAATCAATCTCATATTTTTTTTTGTAGTTAATGAATTTATTAATGTATTGGGGAAAGAAACTAAATATATATTTGTAATATATATAATAATATATAAATATATATATTACATAAATTTGATATGTAAAAATATAAATTAAAAATTATAGTAAAATCAAAAGTACAGTAAAAATTGTGTAATAACACTTAATAAAAATGAATTAAATCATGAAAATGTAACATTTAATTTAATTTAAAATAAAAACAAAAAACTGAATATGAATTAAAACATAAATACGTAAAGTTAAAATAAATAATTTTAAAATAAAAACAATCAAAATAAAACACTTATTAAATTTATTTAATTAAAAAGTAACATTTAAATAATTTTAAAATAAAAACAAAAAACTCACTAAAAATTAATTATATCATAAATGTAAAGCTTAATTGTAAATAAATATAAAATATTAAATATGTAAAGTTAAAATAAATAGTTGGTAAATTAAAACAATTAGAATGAAACATTTACTAAAAATGAATTTAATAAAAGTGTAACATTTAAATAATTTAAAATAAAAACAATGAAAAAACATTTACTAAAAATTGATTAAATCATATAAATGTAAAGTTTAATTGTAAATAAAAAATAATAATCATAAATATGTCAATTTAAACACTAAAAATTATTAAATTTTAAAAATGTAAAATTAAAATAAGTAATTCTAAAATAAAAACATTAAAACAAATATGTGAAGTTAAAATGAAAGCAATCAAAATAAAACACAAAAATGTATCTTAATGTAAATTAAAATAAGTAATTCTAAAATAAAAATATTTAAGATAAAACACTGAATATGTAAAGTTAAAATAATGTAAAACTATGTGAGAAAATTGTGAAATATTAATATTATTACAATTTAAATAACTGTTTTCTTTGTGAATATATGCTAAAATGTAATTTATTCATGTGATCAAAGCTGAATTTATTTTATTAAAAATGCAGTAAAAATCACAAAATATTATTACAATTTAAAACAGCTGTTTTCTATGTGAATATATGGTAAAATGAAATTTATTCCTGTGATCAAAGCTGAATTTTCAGCATCATTACTCCAGTCTTCAGTGTCACATGATCCTTCAGAAATCATTCTAATATGATGATTTGCTACTTAAGAAACATTTAAGATTATTATTAGCGTTGAAAACGCTTCATATTTTTGTGGAAACTTTGATATTTTATTTAATTTTTTCAGGGCTCTTTGATAAATAAAAAGTTCTAAAGAACAGCATTTATTTGAAATAAAATCTTTTATAGAATTATAAATGTCTTTACTGACACTTTTGATCAAATTAATGCGTCCTTGATGAATAAAAGTATGAATTTCTCTCCACGAGTTTGACGGACAGGTGTGTTTTTGACGGACAGGTGCGTTCATGACACGGAAACACTGTTTTGCTTTAATTATCCTGCTGAGATTTAGTTGCATAATCAGTGAAAAACATTTGGGTTTAGCTCCGAATCCCTTCAGCAGAAAATAAGACTGACCGCGGATAAATCCAGATGAAATTTGAGCGAAGGACAGCACGGCTTGTCCTAAAAATGCAAATCCAGGCGATAACAAACAGCTGTCCCGGGTTACCGATGGGAAATGTCACTCTAACCGCCACAAACACGGCATTTGATTAGGATTTACTGAACTGAGATTAGATTATCCAGCCTGATCCGTCTCCACCATCTGTTGCGTTTTCTGCTCTTGTGTTTCATTTTTAATCACATGTTCGTCTTACTGTGATGTCAGTATGAAGACGAGCGTTTGCTCTTGGTGTGGACAGTGAGGCATCATGGGATTGACACTTTTCAGTTTGTGGAGCATTAGATATTGTACATTTGTGTAAAATGAGGATGCAATATTCATTTTTGGGTCAGCAAACAGATGAATTATGCATTGTCACACCTGTGATTGAGCTCCGCTTCTGTTGTGTGTTCAGAGCAGCTCTCTTTGAACAGATAAACTGGGCGGAACGAGCGGCAGGATGGGAGATGTTGAGGAGCTCACAGAACAGCGTGTGAAAGCTGCTGTGATTGTTCATTTAAGAGGAAACGCAGATGGTGAGACTGTGTGATGTGACGCGCCTCGGTCTGTGTGATAAATCCAGCTTCCAGGTGCAGCGCAGCCCAAAACACCAGAGCATCATGGGATATCTGTCCTCATGGTGCTTCGACTTTCCTCTAAAGAAGGGTTTCCCGAACTGGGGTTCGGAAGTGCAGGTGTTTGTTAGGGTGTACGATCAATGTATAAAACTTTCTAAAAAATTGAATAATTAAAAAAAAAAAAAAAAAACTTACTAAAAAATTATCTTAATGTAAAATTAAAATGTGATTCTAAAATTAAAACATTTTCTAAAAATATAAATATGTCAAGTTAAAATAAATAATTTTCAAATCAAAATTAAATGTACTAAAAATAATTAAATCTTAAAAATATAAAATTAAAATAAGTAATTCTAAAATTAAAACAAAAAAATTACTAAAAATATAATTATGTAAAGTTAAAATTAATTTTAAAATAAAATCTATAAAAACTCTTACTAAAAATGTATTAAATTATAAATATGAAAAGTTAAAAATAAATCATGTTAAAAAAAAAACGATCAAAATAAAACACTTACTAAAAATGAAATAAAAAAATGTAAAATTTTAAATAATTACAACAATAAAAATTAATTAAATCATGAAAATATAAAATTTAATTTAAAAAACAAACTATAAAAAAACACTAAAAATGTATTAAATTATTAATATGTAAACTTTGTAATATGTAAACAAAATAAAACACTAAAATTAAAAAAATTATATATAAAAAAAAATGTTGTCACATTGAAATAGGTAATTTATTATATAGAAATAATTATGATTTAAAACAAATAAGTAATTAATTTACCTGCATGACATTTGACCATTAATGGCCATCAGAGAACCAGGAACATGCAGTGTGTGATTAAATTATTGAAATACTAACTTAAAATCTCAGGAGGGAAAAAAAAAGCATAGATTCCCAAAAAAGTTTGGGAATCAGTGCTTTAAAGAGAAAGAATATCTCTGCTCCAAACTCTAGAGCAATGCCTACTGAATAGACAGTGAAATTCAGAAACTATTGCTGCGTACCTTGCATTTAAATGCATGTTAGAGTGTCATGTTGAATAGTTTTCAATGCAGACAATGTCATCGCAGCTTGCTAGGATTTAAAACTAGTGTGTGTACAAACCCAATTCCAAAAAAATTGGGACACTGTACAAATTGTGAATAAAAACAGAATGCAATGATGTGGAAGTTTCAAATTTCAATATTATTCAATTTCAATTATTCAGAATACAACATAGATGACATATCAAATGTTTAAACTGAGAAAATGTATCATTTTAAGGGAAAAATAAGTTGATTTTAAATTTCATGGCATCAACACATCTCAAAAAAGTTGGGACAAGGCCATGTTTCCCACTGTGTGGCATCCCCTCTTCTTTTTATAACAGTCTGCAAACGTCTGGGGACTGAGGAGACAAGTTGCTCAAGTTTAGGAATAGGAATGTTGTCCCATTCTTGTCTAATACAGGCTTCTAGTTGCTCAACTGTCTTAGGTCTTCTTTGTCGCATCTTCCTCTTTATGATGCGCCAAATGTTTTCTATGGGTGAAAGATCTGGACTGTAGGCTGGCCATTTCAGTACCCGGATCCTTCTTCTACGCAGCCATGATGTTGTAATTGATTCAGTATGTTGTCTGGCATTGTCATGTTGGGAAATGCAAGGTCTTCCCTGAAAGAGACGACGTCTGGATGGGAGCATATGTTGTTCTAGAACTTGGATATACCTTTCAGCATTGATGGTGCCTTTCCAGATGTGTAAGCTGCCCATGCCACACGCACTCATGCAACCCCATACCATCAGAGATGCAGGCTTCTGAACTGAGCGCTGATAACAACTCGGGTTATCCTTGTCCTCTTTAGTCCGGATGATATGGCATCCCAGTTTTCCAAAAAGAACTTCAAATTTTGATTTGTCTGACCACAGAACAGTTTTCCACTTTGCCACAGTCCATTTTAAATGGGCCTTGTCCCAGAGAAAACGCCTGCGCTTCTGGATCATGTTTAGATATGGCTTCTTTTTTGACCTATAGAGTTTTAGCCGGCAACGGCGAATGGCACGGTGGATTGTGTTCACCGACAATGTTTTCTGGAAGCATTCCTGAGCCCATGTTGTGATTTCCATTACAGTAGCATTCCTGTATGTGATGCAGTGCCGTCTAAGGGCCCGAAGATCACAGGCATCCAGTATGGTTTTCCGGCCTTGACCCTTAAGAGATTGTTCCAGATTCTCTGAATCTTTGGATGATATTATGCACTGTAGATGATGATAACTTCAAACTCTTTGCAATTTTTCTCTGAGAAACTCCTTTCTGATATTGCTCCACTATTTTTGGCCGCAGCACTGGGGGAATTGGTGATCCTCTGCCCATCTTGACTTCTGAGAGACACTGCCACTCTGAGAGGCTCTTTTTATACCCAATCATGTTTCCAATTGACCTAATAAGTTGCAAATTGGTCCTCCAGCTGTTCCTTATATGTACTTTTAACTTTTCCAGCCTCTTATTGCTACCTGTCCCAACTTTTTTGGAATGTGTAGCTCTCATGAAATCCAAAATGGGCCAATATTTGGCATGACATTTCAAAATGTCTCACTTTCAACATTTGATATGTTATCTATATTCTATTGTGAATAAAATATAAGTTTATGAGATTTGTAAATTGTTGCATTCCTTTTTTATTCACAATTTGTACAGTGTCCCAACTTTTTTGGAATCAGGTTTGTAAATGTCGGAGAGCAGTCAAGGTTATCCCACATGTGAGTCTCGACTGTCTCTCGTAAGACTTTGGTTTGGAGAAAGCTGGACGTGTCCCTCAGCCCTGCGGCAGGCCGGCGTGTTGGACCGAGATCAGTGCATTTGAGTCTGGCGTGCCATACCGATGCCAGCGCTGAGGGATATCCCTGTGCAGAGGAGGAGTCTGGGATGCCGGAGGAATGGAAGCATTTCAAAGAAAAAGCACAAGCAGCCCACTCAGACTCTAACCGGCTCTTTCCTCTGGGTGAACGTGAGCTATTCTGAGACGTCGTTTCGTACTGCAGCATACATGCAGCCGTAGTGTGTGGCGCTTTACTATTACAGGATGATGTTTGGAGTTATTTTAAACTATTTCTTTACATGGTGGCTGCTGTTTCAGTGTGTTTCAGAGTATATGCATTGTGCATCGGTTTGTTATTCAGTGTTGTTTGTTATTCCAGAGGAGTTTTCAGGCATCTGCGGCACCTTAAGTTGCATTTATTTGTATACTAGAGCACTTCACAATTCACAATGTGCAGAAAAATCATGATGTCACTGTTTATTATATCTTAATGTCTCCATGCCTTGAAAATTAGGTGATATTGAAAATTAATATTCAATGTCAACAATGCTCATTAATAATCACTGTTGACATTGAATAATAATGAGCATTGTTGAAACTAAATATTGATTAGCTTTGTTGATAAATATTAATCACTTGACATTGAATATTAATGAGCATTGTTTACACTAAATATTAATCATCACTTTTGCATTGAATATTAATGAGCATTGTTGACACTAAATATTAATCATCTCTTATTACATTGAATATTAATGAGCATTGTTGACACTAAATATTAATATCACTTTTTACATTAACTATTAATGAGCATTGTTGACACTAAATATTAATCATCACTTTTTACATTGAATATTAATGAGCATTGTTGACACTAAATATTAATCATCTCTTATTACATTGAATATTAATGAGCATTGTTGACACTAAATATTAATCATCACTTTTGACATTGAATATTAATGAGCATTGTTGACACTAAATATTAATCACCACATTTATTTAGGTCACATTTATTTGTATATACATTTGTATAGTGCTCATTAATAATCACTGTTGACATTGAGTATTAATGAGCATTGTTGAAACTAAATATTGATTAGCTTTGTTGATAAATATTAATCACTTGACATTGAATATTAATGAGCATTGTTGACACTAAATATTAATCATCTCTTGTTACATTGAATATTAATGAGCATTGTTGACACTAAATATTAATATCACTTTTTACATTAACTATTAATGAGCATTGTTGACACTAAATATTAATCATCACTTTTGACATTGAATATTAATGAGCATTGTTGACACTAAATATTAATCATCACTTTTGACATTGAATATTAATGAGCATTGTTGACACTAAATATTAATCATCACTTTTGACATTGAATATTAATGAGCATTGTTGACACTAAATATTAATCATCACTTTTGACATTAAATATTAATGAGCATTGTTGAAACTAAATATTAATCATCACTTCTGACATTGAATGTTAATGAGCATTGTTGACACTAAATATTAATCATCACATTTATTTAGGTCACATTTATTTGTATATAAATTTGTATAGTGCTCATTAATAATCACTGTTGACATTGAGTATTAATGAGCATTGTTGCCACTTTTCACAATTCACAATGTGCAGAAAAATCATGTGATTATAATATCTTAATGTCTTCATGCCTTATAGACATAGGTATAGGTGTTTGTCCATTCTTTAGTCACATTTTCAAAACTCTAAACACATTTAGCAGAACAGCTGTCTGTTGTGGCCATACCATTAACACAATTCTTGTCATTTTCACACAAAATGCAGTCAATTAACACATTTCTTAAATGCTTACATTTTCTTTTCACAGAAGCTTACCTCATACCAAAATCATGGATCTTTCTCATCTTATTTGCAAATGCTTAAACACAGCAAGTCAGAAATGAAGACCCAATGTTCCAGTCTTTAAATATAGTATAAAACCTATACTTTTGCAACAACAGCAGCTCAAAAGTATTGAAAAAAATATATCAAACAAATACTGAAAGAATTGATACGCATTTTTAATTAGCAGATCACTGAAATATTGAGAAATAGCAAATTCCAGTCTCAGTTGGAAGCATAGTCAGGGGTTGAATTTATTTTCATTACATGGACACACAGTAAAATAGGACTCTTTGAATCGGATTTGTTCAGTGCGGATGAAAAACAACACAGAGGAGCAGAGAGAAAATAATATCTGGGTAAGGGAGAGGAATAGATGAAGGAGGAGAGGAGAAGTTGGATCAGGACAAGGGAGAAGAAGAGGAATGGGAGAGGAGGAAGAATGTGTGCTGGATTGTGTTTTCCCCCCTTACACATGATGAACATATGAAAGCTTATTTCTGCCATGCATGGAAAATAAAAAATGTAATTGTCTTTTTATCTCACAATTCCTATAGTTTATATGTCACAATTCTGAGGGGAAAAAGTCAGAATTGTGAGATGTAAACTCACAATTGCAAAATAAATAAATAAATAGAATTGTGAGATAAAAAGTCACAATTACCTTTTTATACTTTTTTATTCTGTGGTGGAAAAAAAGCTTCAACAGTAAACAAAGGCCATGTATTTTGGATTTGTTGTTGATCAATGGCAGCAATTTCATGTTTTCATTTCAGTAAAAGCTTCATGCAAAGCTTTTACTACAAGGATTCCTCTACCACTGTTCATATATGCAGAATATGTGGTCTTTGTAGGGCACTAGCTACCAAGTGGACACCATCCCACCCTCTATGGGCAACATCAACACCACACACCCCCAGAGAGAGATTTCAACAGAGGGGAACACTGAAGTTCTGCATAGGAGACTCATCTGACCAGTAGCTGCCCTGAGCAATTCTGTTACTTTCTTCTTCTTCTCTTTTTCTACTGCACATTCTATAAAATAATGACTGTTGCCAAGAATGCACACATTCAACACTCAACCAAACATGTAGAATGGCTTACATGCATTATACTATTACTGCAGTAAAAGAAAACTGAATTATAAAAACTATGGATTTCATATTTTCTGCAGGTAGTGATAATTTAGTTATATTTTGCGACCATAAAAAACATTAAAGCAGTTATGATTGATGCTCACGTGTCCACTGTTGGCTCTTTCGGCACTGGACAGGGGTCAGCATGGGCACCCTGACTGGTCTGCGGCTATGCAGCTTCATACACAACAAACTGATGCACTGTGTATTCTGAACCAGCATCAACTTCTTGAGCATTTTGAGCTGAAATGAAATGAACGTCAAGTTGTTTCTTGGATGCTGGTTACAATTATCCCTCAATTAAAAGTACTTTCCATATCCAATCTCCAGTTAGCGTGTGATTTAATCTAGCATAACTGGATCATACAGTCTATATTAAACACACACAGATCAAACCCTGAAGGAAGTGTTTCCCTGATCACTTCATTTCCTCATAATGGGAAAGAAACCAAGCCGAATTTTCATGAGCATCAGAAAGAATCATCTGAAATAATCAAGTCACGTGACCTTAACAAAATGACGCCTGCTGCGAACCTTCATTCTGCATCTGAGTGATTTCTGTTTGGCATGGGCTGAAATTAATTACAGCTCCATCAATTGTTATTTGCTCTTTCCCAAGAGAATAACAGTTCTGGCCAAAAACTGGCTTCATGTGCAATAACAAACTTCCTGTTTGTTCATAGTTTATATTACTTCTGTTAGTTTAATACAATATACTTAACTTTGGGTTACCTTTTTTAACCCAAAGTTAGAACTACTTTTAACTCCGTTACGAAACGAAAGTTGAAAAAGGGGGTTAGTAACATTGCAACCTTGAGTGATGAAGCCCAT
Source organism: Ancherythroculter nigrocauda (assembly GCA_036281575.1). Classification (NCBI taxonomy): domain Eukaryota; kingdom Metazoa; phylum Chordata; class Actinopteri; order Cypriniformes; family Xenocyprididae; genus Ancherythroculter; species Ancherythroculter nigrocauda. The sequence continues at coordinate 1,906,291 of VTFQ01000005.1, read as the reverse complement.
GTACTGCTAGAATGTTTGAAGTCACTGAATATTAATGAGTATTATTGATACTGAATGTTGAGCATTGTTGACACTGAATATTAATGAGCATTATTGATACTGAATGTTGAGCATTGTTGACACTGAATATTAATGAGCATTGTTTGCATTGAATATTAATAAGCTTTGTTGACATTAAAAATTGTCAACAATGCACATTAATAATCACTGTTGACATTGAATATTAATCAGCATTGTTGACACTGGATTTTAATTAGCTTCGTCAACAGTGATTATTAAAGAGCATTGTTTACACTAAATATTATCAGTTTTGGCAATGAATATTAATGAGCATTATTGACACTGAATATTAATTAGCTTTATTGACATTGAATATTAATGAGCAATGTTGGCTCATGGCTCAATGCTCATTAATATTCACTGTTGACATTGACTATTAATGAACTGGATATTGATTAGCTTCAATAATTATTATTAACGAGCAGTGGTTACACTGAATATTAATTATCACTGTTGACATTCAATATTAAAGAGCATTGTTGGCATTGTATACTAAATAGCTATATTGACATTGAAGATGAATACTTAGTGTCAACAATGCTCATTAATAATCACTTTTGACATTGAATATTAATGAGCATTGTTGACACTGGATATTAGCTTCATCAACAGTGATTATTAATGAGCATTGTTTACGCTGAATATTAATGATCACTTTTGACATTGAATATTAATAAACATTATTGACATGGAATATTAATGAGCATTGTTGGCATTGAATAGTAAATAGCTCTGTTGACATTAAAAGTTAATATTTAGTGTCAACAATGCTCATTAATAATCACTGTTGACATTGAATATTAATGAGCATTGTTGACACTGAATATTAATGTGCACTGTTGACATTGTATATTAGTTTTGTTGACATTGAATATTAATCTTAATATTAAGAGTATTGTTAGTTTCAGTCTATGAAGAGGCCATTTTTCCATTTTGTTAGTGTGTTGCTGTGTGGTTGCTAGGGTGTATGAGTGGTTGTTAGGGTGTTGCTATGAGGTTGCTAGGGTGCCTGAGTGGTTGTTAGTGTGTTGCTATGTGGTTGCTAGGGTGTCTGAGTGGTTGTTAGTGTGTTGCTATGTGGTTGCTAGGGTGTCTGAGTGGTTGTTAGTGTGTTGATATGTGGTTGCTAGTGTGTCTGAGTGGTTGTTAGTGTGTTGCTATGTGGTTGCTAGGGTGTCTGAGTGGTTGTTAGTGTGTTGCTATGTGGTTGCTAGGGTGTCTGAGTGGTTGTTAGTGTGTTGCTATGTGGTTGCTAGGGTGTCTGAGTGGTTGTTAGTGTGTTGCTATGTGGTTGCTAGGGTGTCTGAGTGGTTGTTAGTGTGTTGATATGTGGTTGCTAGTGTGTCTGAGTGGTTGTTAGTGTGTTGCTATGTGGTTGCTAGGGTGTCTGAGTGGTTGTTAGTGTGTTGCTATGTGGTTGCTAGGGTGTCTGAGTGGTTGTTAGTGTGCTGCTATGTGGTTGCTAGGGTGTCTGAGTGGTTGTTGGTGTGTTGCTATGTGGTTGCTAGGGTATCTGAGTGGTTGTTAGGGTGTTGCTATGTGGTTGCTAGGGTGTCTCTGTGATCTGATCTGTGTGGCTCGGCCGGGTCCCTCCTTTAATGTGCATCTGTGGGATTTTCCACCTGTTTTATGGCACAGCAGATGAAAACCTCTCGTCTCTCTGCTTCAAATCAGTGTGTATCTTGTTTTGTTGATGTGGAGATATGAAGTTATCACTCAAGGTTTTCTGAGGCTGCCACTTTTTTCAATTGATATCGACTGACAGGCTCTTTCAGGCTCTTCATGTTGCATTTTACGATTTTAGTGCCGGTCACAGAGGAGAAATGAAAGCAAGGGGTTTCTGTGTTGCTTTTGGCTGATGCTTTGGATTCAGTTCTTTGAAATGTTCTCACTGAATTTAAAATAAGAATTGGGGTTAATGTCATGAAAATATTCTTACGCTGCAAAAAGTATTATTAAAACTAAAAATATGCATAATTTTCTTTATGAAAAATGCATTTTCTTTTCTTTCTTTTGGTTTTGTGCTGAAGTATTCACTGATGCTCATGTGAAATGTGTGTTTCAGTCTGTTCCAGCACTACTGTTACTCTCGCGGAGGGATGCGTCACACCTCATACACCTGCATCTGCGGAAGGTAAATCACCAACACAAACATAGATCAGAGCCGGTCAGCCATCAGAGGCTGTTGTGGTCATTACTGATGTTCTTACTGAGTGTTACACGCACAACACAAGACCTAACAGTGCAATAACAGACCAGAGGACATCAGATCATCTGGACAGATAAATGCACTTCAGACATGTTTCAGATTCAGTGTTAAATGCATAGTTCACCTAAAAATGTTTGTGAACCTGCAAAAGTAGAAAAAGCACTATAACATTGTAGTGCATGTGACGTGCATTATTTATAAGTCTTTTGAAATCAAATGATTGTGTGTGATGAACACTTTTTCATGCATATTCTGGTCAGCTATTTTGGGTTGCATGTTAACATGTTAAAACTCCAACAGCGGGAATAACTCTTCCGTCCTGCATTACGGACACGCCGGAGCTCCCAATGATAAAACCATCCAGGATGGAGACATGTGGTGAGTTTATGAGCCTCTTTTCCCTTGTGTTTCATGATTACTTGAATTAATTGTGTTCTATATCAGCTGTCTTGTTGATTCCTGCTGGTTTACAGTCAGTGTAGTGATGAATATTTCACTCGTCAGTGTTCAGACTTCATGATCTCTTTATGAGCAGTTGCACACTGACCCCTGGTGGACAGGAAATGCAAACACACTTTTGCAAGCACATCTTTGAAAATCATGATGGTTGTATTATTTGAAGTAGAAGCTGATTTACTACATTCAAATTATATTCATGTCTGATATCATCCATCTTTAAATTACAGTTTTCAGGAAAAGATTATTTTGAAAACATTCAAATTCTATACATTTAAATTCTATATCCATTAACAAAAAGACATTGAAGTGATATGAAGATGTGCAGAATTTCAGTATTTAGTGATATTCTTACATTTTTGTCATTTATTGCATTGATATCCTGTACTTTGAAAAACAACATTGTAAGTTGTATGTTAAATGGTTTGTTGAAATCTATATATCAATATGGAAATGGCTTAGGAAATGTCTGATTTTTGGTGATACTGTTCATTTAACCCTTGTGCGTCAAAAAAAAAAGTTACACATAGGTGCAAAATAGACAAAAATGTCATAGAAATATGATTTATTAATATTTTTTTCCACTTTCACTGATGTCAATTTTTTAACCAGCATCTGTTCTTTCCATAGACGCCAAACATTCATTAATTTTAAGAACTGTAACCCTTTAAATGCTGGTTTGTTTACATAATGTCATAGGTGTTTTTTATGAAAAAATTAAAAATAGTAGTTTATTTTCATAAACTAAATGCTAAGCAGAATTTATTTCTTTGTTTATTAGATTCCTGGGTGTGTCAATGAATAACAACAACATTAATTTTGAGGCATTTATATTTTTTTATGTAGTGTCAGATTTTTTACAAAAACTAACACTTAGGTCCATAATGGACAAAAATGTCCATGCCAAAAAACTGTAATAGAAATATTATATATTAATATTTTATTTTTTATCAGCATCTCTTCTATTCATAATTACCAAACATTTATGCATTTTCAGAATTTTAACGCTTTACAAATCGTAAAGCGTTAAAATTCATCACTACACTTTACATCTTGCAAACAATGAAATGATCAACCCCTCAAGCACCACATATTTATAGGTTTGGCTGTGAGGACACCTGTGTGAACTCAAACTTTGTATAAAATCTACCAGACTAAACAATCAGCATTTTCTTGTGGTGAAAACTAAAACAATGTGTTTAGGGGCTTCTGAACTTCTACTTCAAATTCAAGCGCACCTTTTATCTCCGTACAAAAACAATAACAAGTGAAAAAGTGCAAGATGCGTGTTTGGGTGAAAAAGAAAATTTTTTCATAGTTTTCACATGACCCTATGACCCTGCCAAGGGTGCGACTCATACATGGAGTGGGATTTTTGATTGCCAGTACAATATAATTTCTTTCAAACTAATTACACACATTAAATTTTAAGTAAACACATGCAAACTACACTCTGACATCCTTACCAACATACCCACACAATTATAGCTGCATTATTTTTCAAATTGACTCTATAATAGACTATAATATGCATAAGCAGAAAACACAAAGCGAGTATTTCTTTTATGCCAAATTTGAAAATATGGCACAATCTAGTAAAAAATTGTAAAAATGTCAAATTTGAAGCCTTGCCGATAGAATGAATGCCTATTTGCAAATATTGTATCATTTTGGCCCTGGGTTAAAAAATTGCAGTTTCAATGTGGACATTTTTGTCCTTAAGGTCCTGAGTGTGAGTATTTTTTGTACGGAGGGTAAAATTGATTTTTTTAAAGGAAATGAGGGTAAAATATTAAAATTCCAATAAAAATAAACACCTGAGCCAAAATTCATGTATAACAAAAAACAAAACTGAAATGGACAAAAAGGTTGCACAAGGGTTAAAAATGTCAAATAAATAATAATTATAAACCTGGAGTACTCTGTATTTGATGGTGTCACCAAACCAAATCATAAAACTAAACCCGAGCCATAAAAGTGTTTTTAGATCTGGTCAGAGGGAAATATTCCTATAAAAACCGTCTGATTGTTTCCTGACAGTCTGTTTGACATGGGCGGAGAGTATTACTGCTACTCCTCCGACATCACCTGCTCCTTCCCGGCCAACGGCAAGTTCACCGCCGACCAGAGAGCCATTTATGAAGCCGTGCTGAAGTCCTCCAGAGCCGTGATGGCCGCCATCAAACCAGGTACAAACACTCAGAGTCACCATACCAAACACTAGCAGCAAAACTACAGAGAATAAACAGAACTGATTCTTTTCTGACACCAAAATTACTGACCAAATCTGTGACTGTCTGATCTACACTAACAGTCAAAAGTTTGGGGTCAGTAAGATTGCAATAAAGTTGCATTTATTTATTTGATCAAAAATACAGTAAAAATGTGAAATATTTTTACAATTTAAAATAGTTGTTTTCTATGTCAATATATAGTAAAATATAATTTATTCCAGTGAATTTTCAGCATCATTACTCCAGTCTTCAGTGTCACATGATCCTTCAGAAATCATTCTAATATGATGATTTGCTGCTCAAGAAACATGCAATTGAATGCATCTTTGTAGAATTAAAGTTTGCATGTGTTTCTTAAATATGAGTTTTATTATTTAAGAATGCACTTCCTAAAAGAACAAATAGACACTGTGTTTGGTTTAAAGTCCAAGAGAGCTTCAGTCCTCCGCTGTAAAATGACCTCTGACCTCAGTCTAATGCCGGTCTGAGCTCTGAAATGTCTGTGATGTCACCGGTCAGGTGTGAAGTGGACGGACATGCATCGTCTGGCTGACCGGGTTCACCTGGAGGAGCTGGTTAGGATCGGGATCCTGCGTGGGAAGGTGGAGGAGATGCTGAAGGTTCATCTGGGCTCCGTGTTCATGCCGCACGGACTGGGTCACCTGCTGGGCATCGACGTCCACGACGTGGGAGGATATCCAGAGGTCAGTTCTGAGCCTTTCATCAGATGTTTTCCTCTTTATTAAAGTGTCTCTTTTCCCCCTCCCTGAGGTTCATGTATGATGTTCGCACAGATTCAGTTCAGGTGTCTGTGTTTCTGGTGTTCAGGGCACCGAGCGCATGGACGAGCCGGGGCTGAAGAGTCTGCGGATGGGCCGTGTGGTGCAGGAGCGCATGGTCCTCACGGTGGAGCCGGGAATCTATTTCATCAACCACCTGCTGGATAAAGCGCTCAACTCACCGGATCAGTGCGGCTTCATCAACAACGACGTCCTGAATCGCTTCCGCGGCTTCGGCGGGGTCAGAATTATTACAAACTAATCATATATTCCAGTAGATTCACATCAATCCATAACTAGTCTTTTCTTAAACACAAAGTCATTTTTGCATGTTATTTTGCTAATGATTTGTTAATATTGCATGCTATAATGTATGCATAATTACATATATCATGAATTATATACAGTATAGTTTTAATATTTCACTTTCGAAACACTTTTATGCATGTTTATGCATGCACATGAATATTGATGATCATGAGTGTCTCTTCAGGTGCGCATCGAGGATGATATCGCTGTGACGGCTGACGGCGTGGAGCTGCTGACCTGCGTTCCTCGAACCGTGGAGGAGATCGAGGCGTTCATGGCGGAGGAAACGTCCAAACCCTTCAGTGCCATCAGCAGCCAGAAATTCTGAGATGATGATGATGATGATGATGATGACACTCCTTTCTTCAACATATCAGTTTTTAACCTTTATCAAAGTAAATGAGTCTTTGATATTTCATTATAAAGGGAATCACATGACAGCTTCTGTTTGTATGACGTCTCTTATAGAAATCAGCATCAAATGAATTACAGGATCATTTCTGCTTTCATGAAGCAGCTGTGCAACATTTTCAGAGTTTGAGATTCTTAATAAAAACAGCTCTGAACTTTATTTAGCCTCACTTTACTCAGTTCATTTGCTTTTTATCCTGTATACTTTGTGCAAGTTTGTAAGAAAATGCAATGCTTATTTTTAATAAACATCTGATTTTTCTAGCATCATTTAGAAATTGTGTGCAAAATTTTATTTACTATTTCATAAAATTCTGTCATGTTGTTTTTCGTTGTGATGAATTTCAAGTAGACAGAAGATGACAAAAATGCTTTCTATCTTTTTTCAACTCATTTCTCTGGATGCAAATAAACAGATACTGTTGAGATGAACACAATTAATGATGGAAACGGATGCAACAACATTGACAGAGTGTCGCACTCTCATGATGACTGAGCAACTTCCTTTATTCAGGTGATTTATTGGAAAGTTCATTAAAGAAAAGTCAGGTGACTCAACGGCAATCTTGGTAACACCCTGAAACTATAGTTTCACACGAATACTTTCACAGATATTACTCAGAAAACATGCTGATCAAACGATTTGATGCCACTAGACTTCACCAAATCCATTATTTCTTCCACTATAACTGACGGTCAATGCTGTCTGAGGATGGTCAGTGTGGAAATGCCCTCGATCACTGTGGGGATCATAGGGTTTGCTGGATGAAATGTTACTGTGTGATTTGTGTGGATTGTAACCTGCAGGTCTCATTGTACACACTTCATCATTTAGTGTTGTTTCATTTCATTTGTTTGTTTCCAGCAGTTCAGTGTGATTCTGCTCTTCTCGTGAAACTGCATCACTTCTCTGAAATGTTTCTAATGATGTTTCATTTTCAAGTAAGGGCGGACACTCTGAGGTATGTTAGATCGAGAGATACACAGGACTGATACTGTACAACCGGTTCAATGTCTAACCTGCTCCACCAGATTTACATTTAAATCAAATACATAGCTGAAATCACATGGGAACAGGATGATTATTGTGCATGGTCAGGATAATTTATCATTTTTTTCTTCTTTTAACTATTTACTATATACCTTTTACTTATCTATCTTTCCGACCCAGAGTAAAGCCATATTCCCACTTTATGGGTTGTGATATTCTGCTCCGGAGCAGGTTTGGCATCGCTTTTGTAGGCTCATAAAAAAATATGGTCTAATAAGTATATTCAGGGTAAATTGGATGCTATCAGAAATATAGAAGCCCAACCGATGCTGAAAAGCAGGACAAGCTGTTATTTACACAGGTCATGTCATATTTATCCAATCAATTATACTGACAGCAAAAATGTGAAAGAATGTTAAATTCACCATGAAATAAAGAGCTTGTCCAGCAAAGGCATTGACATATAACATATATAACACACTATCATCTGGGAGGAAGGTGAAGAAATTGAAGAGTTTTTATATTATAAGTTTTGGAAATGGTATATAAAAGCCATGTTGAGAGTATTTTAATGTTTAATATTAAAGCGAAGTGAGGAATAAGAAAAAGTTATACATAAAATAATAGGATGATGGCAAACACAGCTTGATAAACTGTATTTGCGTTCAATGCATACAGTAGAAGTGCAACAAAGGTTTTATCTGATTCCACACACCCACTTTACTCTGAATTTGTGAAGCTTCCTTCTGGAAGAAGGTTCTGTATAAGGTTGCCAGAGTTTTTAAAAATATTTACAAACACACTTTTATACCAGTGGCAAGCAGGACAATGAATGGAATTAAGTGTAAGAAACTTTTGTGAGAATAAGAACCTTTTTTTAATTGTTGATTATAATTATTGTCTTAACTGTGTATGAGTATATCTTCTGTGTTTTATGAGGAAAACAGAATGCCATCCATTTCCACATTGGTGGAAAATAAAGTTCAATCAATCAATATCTGGGACTTTCAGACAAACTCGAAACCTACAAATCCAGGATTCATTCTTAACCCATGCAGGAAAAAGACTGAACAGTGTAAAACATGAAAAAGTTATGCTAAGATTCTGTTAACCCGGGTTTAGAATGTTTCTGGTTAACGAGTGTAAAAAGTGACGTGTAGCCAATTATGGTGTCCCATATTTGGAACCTTTGGGTTACAAGTCCGACTCTCCAACCATTAGGTCACGACTGCCCCCTATAGAGTCCTATAGAGCCCTATAGAGTACATATACCTATATAAAAGCCCTATAGAGTACCTATAATTGTCCAACTGCAGTACTTTGGATTACTGTAGTTGACATGAATGTATGTGGTTATCATTCTGTGGCAAATACAGTATTAAAAAAACATGGTATTACATATGTTCAGTTTCAGAATCATGTGGACAAACCAGTCCAGACAGACAGGTGTTGAACTGGGCACTGAATCAAATATGCGCTGACTGAACAATAGTTCCTGTCATCTTCAGTTTGGCTTGCACAATCACTAGGGTTTATAAGCAAGAGCTGGTTAACAAGAGGATTTAAACAGGATCTTCACCATCCTCACACACCAGCACTGACTAGAAATGGCAGACAATTTGGTCAGAAAAATGTATAAAAAGAAGGATCTTAAAAAGACTAATCTTGAACTAGAACGAATCAAAGAAAATAGGCTGTACAAAAATTCAGACGTTCTCTTCAAATTGTATTCGCCAAGAGATCAACAAAGAATGAACCATCTACACAGCCTGATCTTCAGACCCACTGCAGATATCAACGATTGGATGAGATTGATCAAGGAGGCATATGGAAACCTCACTCATCAGATCAGTCAAACAGAAATACAGAAACCCAAATTTGAGATTGAACTCCATGGCACTTGGAAGGAACTGAGAGAATTTTGTATAGATTTTCCAACTAATCTGCAAGAGATTAATAACACTGATGATGGTGATGATGATGATGATGATGATGATGAAGCTCTGCCAAACTTGCAAGATCTCCACTTGTGAAAAAAAATGAAATGACAACACAAGAGGAGCTGCCAAAACCGTAAGGTACATTTAATACAATCACACTTTCAGAACAGCAAATATTGTGTTATAATGACAGAAATTAATCAGTCATCCCAGAGTTGGTTTTTCTGTTTACTTCCATTTTATATCTGTCTACTGTCCTAAATAACCAAACTGTAGTCATGAAGTAACAAAATGTAGGAGACATATTGACATAGTTTATTATTATTATTATTATTATTCATGTTTATGGGGTTAGTTCACCCAAAAATGAAAATAATGTCATTAATTACTCTCCCTCATGTCGTTCCACACCCGTAAGACCTTCGTTCATCTTCAGAACACAAATTAAGATATTTTTGATGAAATCTGATGGCTCAGTGAGGCCTGCATTCACATCAAGATAATTAACACTTTCTTTAACAGTTCATGTGGTTCAACCTTAATGTTATGAAGCGACGAGAATACTTGTTTTAGAGTTTTGAAATCTCCTATCACTAGATATTGTTGAATAAATTCATTGTTTTTGTTTTTTGTACACAAAAAATATTCTCGACACTTCATAACATTAATGCCACGTGATCTGTTTTAAATATGTCTTTAGTAGCTTTCTAGGCATCTGAAAGTGTTAAAGGATTAGTTCACTTTCTAATTAAAATTTCCTGATAATTTACTCACCCCCATGTCATTCAAGATGTTCATGTCTTTCTTTCTTCAGTCGAAAAAATACTTCTCCATATAGTGGACTTCAATGGAGCCCAAACGGTTGAAGGTCAAAATTACAGTTTACAGCGATCCCAGATGAGAAATAAGGGTCTTATCTAGAGAAACCATCACTCATTTTCTATTTTTTTTTTTTAATTTTATACGTTTTAACCATAAATGCTCATCTTGAACTAGCTCTCTTCTTCTTCTTCTCTGTTATAATTCCAGCAGTGTAGACGCTGCTAAGTGTATTACTGCCCTCCACAGGTCAAAGTTTGAACTAAATTGTCATATACAATATGCTAGTGCAAGTATATAACAATTAGTTCAAACTTTGACCTGTGGTGGGCAGTATTACATTTCTATTAGGAACTCTAATAAAGAAGAAGAAGAAGAAGAAGAAGAATAAGAGAGCTAGTTCAAGATGAGCATTTATGGTTAAAGCGTATAAAATTTTTAAAATATTTTAGAAAATGAGTGATGATTTCTCTAGATCAGACTCTTATTCCTCGTCTGGGATCGTGTAGAAAGTTTTGAAGCTGCACTGAAACTAATCTGACCTTCAACCATTTGGGCTCCAGTGAAGTCCACTATATGGAGAATATGTTTTCATCAAAAACCTTAATTTCTTTTCCACTGAAGAAAGAAAGACATGAACATCTTGGATGACATGGGGGAGAATAAATTATCAGGAAATTTTAATTTGAAAGTGAACTAATCCTTTAATTGTCTTGCTGTCAATGAAGGCCTCACTGAGCCATTGGATTTCATCAAAAATATCTTAATTTGTGTTCTGTAGATGAATGTCTTATGGGTGTGGAAAGACATGAGGGAAAGAAATTAATGCATTTTGGGGTGAACTAACCCTTTAATGTGCGTGTAATAGTTGTGATTCATCATCTAATAACAAATATTCTGTTTTTCTGAAGATTTTCATTAATGTTTACACTATTAATAATATGAGATCATGACTATAACAGAAGTTTATTTTTTTTCCACACAGCGACCAGGTTTTCATCCGATGGGAGCCCATGAAGACCTCGAGATCTGAGCAGATTTCAGCATTTCTTGTATTTCTCTTCTGTCACATTTAAGCCAGACAGCTGTGATACTTTATACTCTAGTTTGTATTTCTCTGGGTGTGTTTGTTTAAAAGTCAATTTCTGGATAAGCTTGTATTTCTATATCATTTTTACATTTAAATTTCTATATAAACCTTAAAGTCTTGACTACAAAAACAAATCTAATAGGCATTTTCTCATTGCTAACACACTGGTAAAGGATTAGTTCACTTTCAAATTCAAATTTCCTGATCATTTACTCACCAACATGTCATCTAAGATGTTCATGTCTTTCTTTCTTCAGTGGAAAAGAAATGAAGGTTTTTGATGAAAACATTCCAGGATTTTTCTCCATATGGTGGACTTCACTGGCCTCCAAACGATGGAAAATGTCAGTTTCAGTGCAGCTTCAAAGAGCTTTAAAAATTTTTAAATGTATATGTTTATATAAACAAATGATCGCCTTTTGTATTCTTCAAAAAGCTTATGCTGTATGTCCTACGGAATTATTTCCGTAAATAGAAGCTTTTATTGACACCAGACCCAGCGAACGACTAATCCTAAAATGTGCCTCAGATGAAATCAATGCCTATCTCATCATTGCTCTTTGTCAGTAGTGATGTGAGTAACGAAGCTTTTCGAAAAGCATCTGGAAAAAAAAAGCTTTTTCGAAAGCGTTTGAAACAACACATGCTGTTGACCCCTGCTGGCCAGAACTGTGCAAATGCAACAAAAACTATGCAAATATGCATAAAAGCAGCTTTCACAACCCATTGCAAATGTGTTATTGACAGTAAAATATATCAAATGCAATTTAACTAATCATCTAATAAGCCTTTTGTGTGTGTGTGTGTGTGTGTGTGTGTGTGTGTGTGTGTGTGTGTGTGTGTGTGTGTGTGTGTGTGTGCGTGTGTGTGTGTGTGTGTTTGTGTGTGTGTATTTAGCCTACATAAAACATTTTTTCTTTTGTTCAGACAGATCTTTTGGCCTATGTTTGGATTGCTTTGAGAGACTTTTTACTCAGAACTTTGACTTGTTTATTTGGTTTATTAGCTTTACTTTATGTTTTTGAACCTTTTTGCCTTGTGGATCTGTACCTAAACTTGACAGTAATGCAGTTTTCATAATGCCATCAACAGTCATTGCGCTTTGATTGACTATATGTTCATGTTGGATAGAAAACTAGTGCTAGTGTTTGACAGTGTTTTGATAGAGTTAGTATGTGTTGAAAAAGGTTTTAGCATTTTGAAATGTAGAGTTTGTGTTTATTTAACAAAATATGGTTTGGGGCAGAAAATTAACTATTTGGCAATATGTGTGATGTATGTGTGTTGCTGTGTTAAGAGTTTAGAAAAAGTACTTTATGTATTAGTAAACGCTGGATAGCAATTGTAAAACAATGTAATTGGCGGCACCTCTGTGTGTCATGACAAACTCAATCCAGAAGAGGGCACTGTCTAATTGTTTAAATGGAGGGTCTCTGTGGAGACTGGACAGTTTCTGCATGTTTGCTCTGACTGAACGCAGTGAGGAATCCTTTTATTTGTGATATTTGGCATGTTTGTGTGCTGCTGTGCGTCCCTGTGTGTGCATCAAGCACTGTGTATGTGTGTTGTGCAGCCATCTATAGGCACATATTACTAATGTGCCCTTTAAATAACAAAAAAATACTGCACCATTGATTTCAGAGCAGGGTTCAGTTGGTCAATGGCGCAATCCTTTTCAGTTAGCAACACGCCAACAATGCACCTGAACACACTTTGTTTTCAGACAATATTCTTTTAACAATAGGCTAATAGTAACACATTTTTCGAACTTCATTCGAATGCTGACACAGGCACAAGTGAAAATGCTTATTTAGCAACTGTAGTCAGAAATACAGTCATAAAGTCAAAACTTTATTGCCATGATCGGGCATTTACAGTATTTACTAAATACAAACTTTAAGTAACATACATGATGGTGTGAGGACCCAATTGTAATCGTTCAGTCAATTATTCTTCTTCTCCAAGATCAATCTCATTTTTGAGGGCCTAAACATGCTCAAAAACTCATGAAACTTTGCATACGCGTCAAAAGTGGTGAAAATTTACATTTGATATGGGTTTCAGAATTAGGTTGGCAAAATGGCTCGATAGCGCCACCTACAAAATTTCAATTACGCGCCCTTCGCGCTACGTTTCACGTACAGGTATGACATTTGTTAGACACATGTAACAGCCCAATTACTACAAAAAAAAAAAGCCCCTGGGTGCAAAATCTGAAATTCAACAGGAAGTCAGATATTTTGATTTTCTCTACAAAATTTTTGTAGTTTTTGCCATTTGTAGACATTGTATTTTAACGAACTCCTCCTAGAGCTTTAATCAGATCAACATCATATTTGGTCAGTCTAATCTAAAGGTCTTTGCGATGTTAAATTTCAAAGATCTAGCGTTTTCGCTGAAGCGCGTGTCCGTGGCGGCCTGACAAAGTTCCATGTTTCACCATGAAACAGGAAGTTGCTGTAACTCGGGCATACAATGTCGGATCTGCCCCAAACTTCACATGTTTTATTAATTTTTTTTTTTTTTTTTTTTTTGGTGCTGTTCACTTTATTTAAACAATTTAATTTGATTTAACACTATTGTTTCTGGTTCAAATGTGATTGCTTCATGTTAAATTGACTTGAAATGGTTACTAGAACTCACTTGATGTTTTCATATTGAAATAACATGTTTCAGTCATGTAACCAATCAAATCTATATATATATTTTATATATATAGAATTCATTACAAACAGATTTCCAGGCATTTATTATCACAATCACAGCTGATGTATTTTGCTTGCTTTAAAAGAACTGCCTCTTGCTTAGTAAAGTTTTTGTTTTGTTTTGTTGTTGTTGTTGTTTTTTTTGGATTGCAGTCTTTTTCTGCTGCCATAGTTTTCCTTGGATTTGCTTCCCAGTTCCATGCAATTTTAGGATTTTCTTGGTTCATTCCATGTTTTCCAGGCAACCTCTCTCATGTTAATTCAGATTTGCACAGTTGGTTTTAAATTAATCTAGTTTATTTTAAGTCAGGACTCCATAGTCCAGGTTTTAGTAATCTATACTTAATCAGTGTTTCAGAAAGGCATTTTTAAGCCACGATTAACTATTCTAGATTAAGGCCTATCCTGGCCTAATTTAAACCCTGTCCGGGAAACCGCACCAATATGTGTCAGCACTAGTCTAATATGTCATCTTATTTTCACTTTCTTGGACCTTTAGTTTGTATTCATTAGTTCCTGTTTTCCTTTGTTCAGTTTCCCGCTCTTCTTGGTTGTCATGGTCACTAATATGATTTGTCATTACATTCAGCTGTGTTACCCTTATTACCCGGATTATTCTATTAAACTGTGTTTGGAACTTTGTTCGTCTTTGTCCTGATCTGCCTACTTTCACACAACCGTTACAATATGATTGAAGCGCTGTTACAGTTCAACAAGCCAATCACCTTTTTGATTTTGTACCCTAAAGAGTGAGTTCATATGCTGTATGGTTTTAGCTAAAGAAACAAAAAGTATGACAAAAAAGTATGCCGTTTTGAAATGATACTGAAGTTTAATCTTGGCAAACAGTTTTGAAGATTGTCTTTCCCCATTCCAGTAGATTTTAGCTGCTTGTTAGCCTGAGGGGGTTACAACACTAAGATTGCAGTTAAGTCACCTGACTTCTCTTAAATAAAACAATAATCAAGAAGATCATTGTGGTTTTCATAGTGGACTGAGGGTTTGCTGTAACTGCAATCATTTGCCTGTGATTTTATGTCTTGTCTCACTGTACACACTTCATCATTTAGTGTTGTTTTGTATCTTTAGTTTGTTTCTAGCAGTTCAGTTGTGATTCTGCTCTTCTCGTGAAACTGCAAATCTCCTCTGAAATGTTTCTAATGATGTTTCATTTTCAAGTAGCCTAAGGGTAGACACTCTTGGGTATGTTGTAGATCTGGTAGTCAGATGTTAAACTCCATATGATTTTTATTCCTGAATGAATCATATTTACATATTTACATCAACTGCAATCAAAAACACAGGACTGATGAAGCTGGTTTAATGTCAAAGCTGCTGAACCGTATCAATCATAGCAGTGTAGGCTCACGGAAAGAAGGGGTTCAGCGAGACTGATGCTTTGAACTGCTTCTAATGAGTCGTTTATGAATCATTGAGAACTGAGGTGAAACTAAATGAATATTATGAGAAAACAAACGTGTTTTTTGACCTTGCATGCATGTAAAACTGTTGTAGGAGACTCCCAACACAATATTAGGCACTTTAACAGAATGATTATTGTGAGTGATATTTAACATTATTTCTTCATGTAACTATATATAGCTTTGGTTGTCTATCTGTCTAACCCAGTGTAAAGCAACACTCAAGAAAAAAAGAAAAAAGAAATATATATATATATAAGTTTTCACCCCCCGACTCTTAATGCATCGTGTTTCCTTCTGGAGCATCAGTGAATGTTTGAACCTTTTTTAATAGTTGAGTTTGAGTCCCTCAGTTGTCCTCAGTGTGAAAAGATGAATCTCAAAATCATACAGTCACTGCTGGAAAGGGTTCAAATATGCAAAAATGCTTGAAAACTGAAGAATCTGCAGGAGCTGGAGGATTTTTCTGAAGAACAGAGCTCAGTTTAACTGCTCAGGACAAACAAGAGACTCATGAACAACCATCACAAAACACAAAAACAGTCGTGGATCATCAGGTAACCACACACAGTATTGAGAATCAATGCTTCACATACTTATGAATGGGGTTATTTTAATAAATTCAGCTATTGTTTTGTCTTGTGAACTAAATGCAAACATCTTTTATGTAAAATATCTTACTCAGGACAGTACTAAATAAAAAATAACATACATTTTGTATGATCTCACTTATTTAATTAAAATAATTCTCATTTTCACAGATTCTGCAAGTGGTTCACATACTTTTTCATGCCACTATATATATAGTGCACAGCATAAATGAGTACACCCTCTCTGAACAAATACAAAAGATGTATTTTATTTATGATCACTAATACAATTCATGGAAAGATGGCAAAACTAAAATGTATTAAACATATACATAATAAAAACTGAGAAATATGTCATTAATAGCCATAAAATAAGTAAATTAGACAATTTTGTTTAAATTAAGGATTGCATAAATGAGTACACCCTAGATTTAATTCAACAAATGTATAATATTCTAGCATTTAGTATGCCCTCCATAATTTTGAATATACTGCTCTGACCCTTCTTGGCACGGAGTGTACAAGTTCATGACAAATTATCACATCTGTCCTGGATGATGAGCTCCTTAAATCCCCTGATCTTTAATGGCGAGTGTTGCTCAAGAGTGTTAAGACTGAGTGCAGTACATGTCCACAGCGGCCCCTAAAGTAATAATTAACAATTTTTACAATGGAGGTGATTCAATCAAAAAACACTTTACCTCGATAATAATTTTCCTATTGTCACTGTGAAGCTGCTTTGAAACAATATGCATTTTCAAGCGCTATATAAATGAAGATTACTTGACTTGACACAGAAGGTTTTTCACCTTGGGAGAATGCATATCCTCATTGCCATGTTGAAAAAAAATCCCCAACAATGCAGGGAATGAGGAAAGGGTAACATCTTCTGTTTCAGGTTTGTGTATTAAATTACACAGTGGTGTGTGAATTCATGACAGCATTGATAAAGCACAACTTCCTCACACCTTCAGCACTCATCCATCCCTATATAAGAGCTTTACTACCACTGAACTTTACTGTGGGAACCAGGCACTTCTCACTGTACTCCTCCTCTAGCAACACCACAACATTTTGGATGGTGTTAGATCCAAAATGATTGATTTGGTCTCATGAGACCAGAGTATTGATATATTTCATAAATATGGGCTTTAGAAATGGCTAACTGACTTTATTGTGCTTTGGCTACAGTAGGTAGTTCCAGTAAGAACAGGCTGCATCTTACTCTGTGAGATAAACAGTCACTCTTTTCAGAGCTTTTGCTGGCTCTGAGACACTCGCTTGGGATTTCTCCTGCTCTTAGTCTAGCAAAAGCAAAAAAAAAAAAAAAAAAAAAAAAAAAAAATCCCTCATCCCTAAATGAAAGCTTAAAATGAAGGCCTGATTATTTCAGGGTCCTTGTCACAAGTCCATTGTTTTTGAATTTCTGTGTTACTTTTGCTATATTTTCACACTTAAACAATGATTTGGTAATCCTCTTGTACTCTTCTGTGCTGAGAAATAAGTCTCCTGACAGTTCTCTCCCAAGTGCTTCCATTGTTGTCAGCATTAAGTCTGAAAATGATTCAGTATTTTATTTGTTTCCTGTGTTACGTATAATTGTAAATCATTATTGATATACAATATTGAATGCATATTCTGGTCTGTGATCAGGCCAGGTTTTTTGTTTTTGTGTGAACAATTATCAAGTTGGATTTCCCTAATTGATGGCGAGCCTCCCACTTCAACCCTGAAAGGATCACGAACCTAGAGGAAAGGACAATTTTTCCATTCCATTATTTTTCTTCAGACAAGTAAGAGAGAACACATTCCCAGAGACTGGTTCTTTGTATTTTTTAAGGAAATACTAAAAGAAAAGAAATAACTGAATATTCAAAGTAAAGTTATTTTTGATTCAACTTACCTTTTGTCTCTGTGTTTTGCTCAGTATCACCGCCGCCTCCCTTTACATACCATGCAGTCTTCTGATTGTATTTCTCTGGTCCATTAGTGAGTAAATACCCGCTACACATGACTTCCTGTTCCACAGGAGTATAAACATGAGGAAACACAAAGGCCAAATTCTCTTAATCATTCATCAATGAGAAAAACCAAAGAATATAGTTCTGATGTGCAGCAAAAGATTGTTGAGCTTCACAAAATAGAAAGTAAATAGCTAAAGCATTGAAAATCCCCATTTCCACCATCAGGGCAATAATTAAGAAGTTCCAATCAACTAAAGATGTTACAAATCTGCCTGGAAGAGGACATGTGTCTAAATCATCCTAATGTACAGTGAGGAGGAGAGTTTGAGTGGACAAAGACTCTCTAAGGATCACAGCTGGAGAATTGCAGAGATTAGTTTAGTTTTGAGTCTCAGAAAGCCTAAAAAAAATGATCAAACAGCACCTACATCCCCACAAGTTGTTTGGGAGGTTTTCAAGAAAAATCCTCTGCTCTCATCCAGAAACAATCTCCAGCATATTCAGTTGTCAGACAAGACTGGAACTTCACACGGGACCGGCTTCTATGGTCAGATGAAACTAAAAAAGAGCTTTCTGGCAGCAAACCCACCAGATGGATTTGGTGCACACATGGATAAAAAGTACCCCATGTCCACGGTTACATATACTGCTGGATCTTTAATGTTGTGGGCCTGTTTTTCTGCTGGAGGTCCTGGACATCTTGTTCAGATTCATGGTATCATGGATTCTATCAAATACCAACAGATAAAAAATCAAAACCTGACCGCTTCTGCTAGAAATCCAATAATGGGCCGTGATTGGATCTTCCATCAGGACAATGATCCAAAACCAACACAAAAATGTGTCACTGAGCACAAAATGAAGCTTCTGCCATGACCGTCCCAGTCCCCTGACTGAACCCTGAAGAAAAAGAGTGAACTGAAGAGAAGAAGCACCAGCATGGAGCTGGAATCTGAAGGATCTGGAGAGATTCTGCATGAAGGAATGATCTCTGATCTCTCCTCAGGTGTTCTCCAAACTCATCAGGCATTATAGAAGACGAATCAGAGCTGTTTTCTTGGCAAAAGGAGGTTGCAAAAACTATTGAATAAAAGGATGCAAATAATTGTGGCCAACGTGTTTTGGAGAAATTTGGAGAAATTATTTCATAATGTGATTTTCCCCCCACTTTCAATTCTTTTCCTTCAATGAAAGGTAAGATTTTTGCTATTTGTATGAATTAAAGATCAAAAAGACGAATAATGCAGATTTATTTTTACAGTCATCTTTAATCATATTTATCAAGGGTACCAGCAATTTTGTCCACGTCTTTATATCCCTCAAAGGGACTTTGTCATTACTAATATCAGTGCTGACACCAGTCTTTTTTTAATTTGTTCATTATATATGTTGCATATTATTAGGTTTGTGGGTAGTGATCTTCTGCTCCAGAGCTGGTTTAACACTTTTTATTTGTACAGTTATGATCCAAAAAGTCTTTTCAGGGCAAATTGGATGTTATGATCAGAATATAGAAACATAACTCATGCACAAGATCAAGACAAGCTGTTTTTTAAACCAATGTTGAATGTACCTTCAATATTATGAATGTACTAATCCAGGATTCATTTTTTACCTGAAGACTGAACAGGCTGAACATTTTAACCCGGGTTTAGAATGAGTTACATGTTTGAAAATACTTACTTACTCTTTGTAGTGCTTTGGATTACTGTAGTTGCCATAGTATCACTATCATCACATGGGTTGAGAATTATGTGGCCAAACCAGTCTGGACATATGTTCATCTGGGCACAGAAACAAATGTGTTGGACTGAAAAATAGTTCCAGATGTCTTCAGTTTGGCTTGCGCAATCACTAGAGTTTATAAGAGTGAGGTGGTCAACAAAAGGTTTAAACAGGACCTTTCCCATCCTCACACACCAGCACTGACTCGAAATGACGACAGAAATAGCAGTGGTCAGAGACATGTATGAAGGGCTGGTTATTGAAGAATGTTACGTTCCACGTATGTTTTTGTATTTTGTTTTTGTTTTTCCCTCCCTCTCCCTCCCTCTCCCTCCCCCTCCCTCCCTCCCTCCCCTCCCTCCCTCTCCCTCCCTCCCTCCCTCCCTCCCTCTCCCTCCCTCTCCCTCCCTCCCTCCCTCCCTCTCCCTCCCTCCCCCTCCCTCCCTCCCTCCCCCCTCCCTCCCTCCTCCCCCCTCCCTCCCTCCCCTCCCTCCCGCCCTCCCTCTCCCTCCCTCCCTCCCTCTCCCTCCCTCTCCCTCCCTCCCTCCCCCCTCCCTCTCCCTCCCTCCCTCCCTCCCTCTCCCTCCCTCCCCCTCCCTCCCTCCCTCTCCCTCCCTCCCTCCCTCCCTCTCCCTCCCTCCCCCTCCCCCCTCCCTCCCTCCCTCTCCCTCCCTCCCTCCCTCCCTCTCCCTCCCTCTCCCTCCCTCCCTCCCTCTCCCTCCCTCCCTCCCTCCCTCCCTCCCCCTCCCTCCCTCCCTCTCCCTCCCTCCCCTCCCTCCCTCCCCTCCCTCTCCCTCTCCCTCCCCCCTCCCTCCCTCCTCCCCCTCCCTCTCCCTCCCTCCCTCTCCCTCCCTCTCCTCCCTCTCCCTCCCTCCCTCCCCCCTCTCCCTCCCTCCGCCTCCCTCCCTCTCCCTCCCTCTGCCTCCCTCCCTCCCTCTCCCTCCCTCTGCCTCCCTCCCTCCCTCTCCCTCCCTCCCTCCCTCCCTCCCTCCCTCCCTCCCTCCCCTCCTCTCCCTCCCTCCCCCTCCCCTCCCTCCCTCCCCCTCCCCTCCCTCTCCTCCCTCCCTCTCCCCCTCCTCCCCCTCCCTCTCCCCCCTCCTCCCTCCCTCTCCCTCCCTCCCTCCCTCCCTCTCCCCCTCCCTCCCCTCCCGCCCTCCCTCCCTCCCTCCCTCCCTCCCCTCCCCCCCTCCCTCTCCCTCCCTCCTCTCCCCCTCCCTCTCCCTCCCTCCCTCCCTCCCTCTCCCTCCCTCCTCTCTCTCCCTCCCTCCCTCCCTCTCCCTCCCTCCCTCTCTCTCTCCTCCCTCCCTCCCTCTCCTCCCTCCCTCTCTCTCCCTCCCTCCCCCTCCCTCCCTCCCTCCCTCTCTCCCTCTCCCTCCCTCTCCCTCCCTCCCTCTCCCTCCCTCCCTCCCTCCCTCCCTCCCTCCCTCTCCCTCCCTCCTCCTCCTCCCTCCCTCCCTCCCTCCCTCTCTCTCTCTCTCCCTCCCCCTCTCTCTTTTTTTTTTTTTTTTGTTATCTCTCTGTCGAGTTTTAGGTTGACGGTAAAGTGGTGCTCATCTTGGTGACGTCATGACGCTCTGACGTCCCACCCACGCGTTCTGCCATCTGCGGGTGGCTGATCATTTAAAAGGCTTTGGCGGCATTCCCTCCCTCTGCCTCCCTCCCTCCCTCTCCCTCCCTCTCCCTCCCTCCCTCCCTCTCCCTCCCTCCCTCCCTCCCCTCTCCCTCCCTCTCCCCTCCCTCCCTCCCTCTCCCTCCCCTCCCTCCCTCCCTCCCTCTCCCTCCCTCTCCCTCTCCCTCCCTCTCCCTCCCCTCCCTCCCTCCTCCTCCCTCCCTCCCTCCCTCCCCCTCCCTCCCTCCCTCCCTCCTCCTCCCTCCTCCCTCCCTCTCCTCCCTCCCTCTCCCTCTCCCTCCTCCCTCTCCCTCCCTCCCTCCTCTCCCTCCCTCCCTCCCTCCTCGCCCTCTCCCTCCCTCCCTCCCTCCCTCTCCTCTCCCTCCCTCCCTCCCTCCCTCCCTCTCCCTCCCCCTCCTCCCTCCCCCTCCCTCCCTCCTCCCTCCTCCCTCCTCCCTCCCTCTCCCTCCCCCTCTCCCTCCCTCCCTCCCTCTCCCTCCCTCCCCCTCCCTCCCTCCCTCCCCCCTCCCTCTCCCCCCCCTCCCCCCCTCCCTCCCTCTCCCCTCTCCCTCTCCCTCCCTCCCTCTCCTCCCTCCCTCCCTCTCTCCCTCCCGCTCCCTCCCTCCCTCCCCTCCCTCCCTCCCTCTCTCCCTCCCTCTCTCCCTCTCTCCCCCTCTCCCTCCCTCCCTCCCTCCCTCCCTCCCTCCCTCTCCCTCCCTCCCTCCCTCTCTCTCCCTCCTCCATCCCTCCCTCCCTCTCTCCTCCCTCCCTCTCCTCCCTTCTCCTCCCTCATCTCTCCTCTCTCTCTCCCCTCTCTCTTTTTTTTTTTTTTTGTTATCTCTCTGTCGAGTTTTAGGTTGACGGTAAAGTGGTGCTCATCTTGGTGACGTCATGACGCTCTGACGTCCCCACCCAGCGTTCTGCCAATCTGCGGGTGGCTGATCATTTAAAAGGCTTTGGCGGCATTCCACCTGCAGTGAGCGTTTGGGCTCGGACCTCACTCACGCTTGTCGAGCCAGAGCCAGCCATCCTTTGTGTTACGTCCCTCGTTAATTAGATGTAGTTTGTCTAGGAATATTGTCAGACATAACAAAACAGTGGCAATGTGTGTATAATGGCAGTAACAGGATGGCAAAAAGAAAAGGGACAGACAAACCAGCAATTTCGTTGCAAAGGTTTAATTTCAGTAAATATAAGTGAAGCAATATAATAATAATAATAATAAAGTAGATATTTACAATATATACAACGTAACAAGAATAAACAAACAGCAAAAGATCTGGAGGAGAGGAAGGAGTGAGAGAGTGGAGCTTAAATCAAAGAACTAAGTATAACAAAAAAAACTAACTAAAGTTAAAGGGCTAAACTAACTAACAAAAGAAAATGCAGAAAGAAACATCTTCAACGTTCAAAACGCTATAACTAAACCACGCTGTCTAACCAAACAAAACATACAGAAATAGCACCACTCGTTAAGGCTAGTGTGTCTACATATTTTCTTCTGCGTGTGTAAATGTAGGTCGCGACCTGCTTACCTGACTCGCAACCTCTCCAGCCAGGCTACATAGCTTTAAAACAGGATATGAGATGAAGGTTTCACGGGTCAGCTTTGAACCGGAACATGAGATGAAGGTTCCGCGAATACAGCGGTCATAAACAATCGGCATCCTAGATAAAGCATGTATCGAACACACGAGCACAAACGAACATAAGCACTCCCAACACAAGAGAAACTGACCCAACTGCAAGATAATAACAGCAGTAAAGTCGCAAACACTGATCAGTCTCTCAAACTGGTCTCTCGAACGAGAAAACCATCCTCACAGAGAATGTCCTATCTCCCCAACCCAGAGTCTGTTTTCGAGCTGCCGCCATTGAAGTTTTAAGCTGCTCACAAGCCGCTCCGTAACCCGCGATTGGTAGCGCGATCCCTGACGTCAGACCCTTACGCCAGCAGATTGACAGACGGATCGTCCAATCAGAAGTCACACCTGAAATGGAGTACAGACACGCACACATATGCAGCGACATGAAAAAAACAATTACATAGCGCAGCGTACGTAACACTTTGTGTCTGCGAACTGTTTATTTAGTCTGTGGTTCATTGAGACAGCACCTGGTTGTTTGTTTCTATGTAATAGTTAAGATGACGGAGTTAGAGAGTGATACAAGTCTCGTGTTAAATGTTTGAGCCCATTTGAATTCTGGCGTGAAGTCATTATCTGTCAACCGAAGGGTTGACCGATAATGAAACCTTTTGCTGCGGACGGCTCAGAGATTATGGAGTTTCTTTTGTGTCTTTTTTATTCAAACAAACATATTGTGTTTGAGAGTAAAACTAATCATTTTGTAATTAAAAAATATATATATTGCAAAAAAAAGTCTTCTTAAGGTTCAAAAATAAAAAGTTGATAACAGAATTATTTGCAGTGCGTGTAAATCTTTAAAAACCTTTTTTTTTTTTGCACTTCGAGAACTTTTCATCCCAAACCCACACATTTTGCTCTCTTTTCTGCTGTCTTTTTTGCGGGTCAAAATATTTTGCTTGCGAGGTGAATAGGTTTGCAAAGCTGAAAGTTTTGCAAGTTGAAAAGTTTTGCGAATTGAAAGTTTTGTTTGCACGTGAAGCTGTAGCTCAGTGGGCGGTCTACCAACCAGGATGAAAGGCATTTTTCTATTGGTCACCCTCGATTGAAGTGACAAGTTGGCCACGCCCACTACGGTTTCCCGCCGCTGCTGCTGCCACCACCGAGAAATAGAGAAGCGAGAATGGCGAGCACAGGTCGTTTACTGGGTAAGATAACTAATTTAGTATCATAAACGCAGTGACAAGTGAACTGAATGATTCTCTCTTCTTATGCTGTCCCATTTAAATACTAACGTTGGCTAGACCAGTCTGTAGTTAGTGTTACCGTTGACTAGATTTATTAACGTTAGCCAACACTAGCAGCCAGCCACCTTTAGTAACGTTTGCCGTGTGTCGATGTCCAGTGTTGCTAGCTGAGCTGACATTCATAATCACATTAGGCTTGTTTGAGATGAGCAAATTCTGCGCAGAACCGATCACCGGTGATCACCGAGCGAGATGCATGCGGTTAGAAATGTGTCCGAGGGTGGGCCGCCTTGCTCTGATGTCATGCGACGTGTGTCAAAAACCTCTCGCGAGTGCGAGGCGGACGTGTCGGATTCTGCAGTCGAGCGCAGTTGCTCTCCACCGACTGCGCTGACCAAAAGCATGATGGGAAACGACTTGCTGACGACACAGCTTAAAGCTTATTGGTTTAAACAACCGTGATGTATTGATCTGATTTAAAATATTTGATTTTAAAACTCTAATATCATGTTTTTATGTGTAAAAATAATGTGTGAATATTCCCAAACTCTCTGACACAGTGATCTCTCTATGGGTTATGCGAACGTTGTCATTTATAAAAAAATATATAAAAACATGTCTATAATTAAAGTAAAAATGATTGATACATCTTTCGAATGGAAACAAATAACAAGTATTTTGGGTGTATTGTTCATTGTGTTTATTTTCATATAAAAGCAACAGAACTTAAATTACATCCAGTTTATCAGCAACACAGCGCACGAGTGTGAATCCCGCGATATCCGCCTTTGATCTCGCAGGTGTCTGATGCACTACGAGAACGGAGAATTGTCCGTCTTGCCTGCACTTTTTTCACTCCTCCCCTCACTGCAGCCGCCTACTCTCGGCTGAACTTCAGGCGAGGCTAGGCGCATCTCAAACAAGCCTATTGTCTGCGTCCGAAACCGCCTACTTCTCTACTATTTAGTAAGGGGAAAGCAGTAGGCGAGCGAATAAGTATGTCTGAAGCAAAAAGAGTAGGCGAAAATTACCTGCGTGACGTACTAATTCTCGCGAGATTCGGACGAGCGCCTACTTAAAGTGCGTCCGAAACCGCCTACTTACCTAATATATAATAGGGAAAAGCAGTAGGCGAGCAAATAAGTATGTCAGAAACCTCAGTAGTCATAAAATAGTAGTCGAGGAGTTCCCGGATGGCCTACTACTTCCGCCCGGATTCTGAAGTATTCCTCGCTGGATACTTTTCTATCCCAGGAGGCCACGGCTGAGGATACGTCATAAACAAACACGGAGGAGAAAAATGTGTCAAAAGTGAGTATTGAAAACCAAAAACACATTTGCTGAACTACTGTAGAGTAAACTGCTGAATGTGTAAAGATGCTAGACACTATAGTTGTGATTTTGCAGTAAAATCACGATTTATTATGTATAGATAACGGGATCTCTAGTAAACACCTTAATTTTCCAAAGTGGTTTTACATATTCTAAACCATATACATCTTAAAGATGCTTACTAAATGTTTATTTAACATCTGACACGAATATCTTCTGCAAGTATTATGATTTATGAGTGCTGGATTATGTATTATGAGTGATGTGTTTGTGCTATTATTCACTGTTGTCAACACTGCTTACATTACATGAATGAAAAGAATGTAAATAAACAAATCTACAGTAACTACACAAGTTTAATCTATTTTATTTGTCCATTAGTACTGTTAATAAATTAAGGAACATTTGTATTGGATAAGAAGTGAGTTAACACATCATCAACATGTGAATGTAGATTTGAGCACATAAATCTCAGAGGAAACTTGAATCTGGGGAATGATGCCATCAAAGGCTTTGAGTGTGGATACTACAGAAATGAATACAAAGTCTATTTAAATCTAAAGTCTATTTTATTTTAATTATTGGAATTTAAACAGTTATTACAGCACTTTTCTGATTCTTGATGTCTGTGCATTTGCTGCAAAGCTTTGGTGGAGCAGGACCTGCAAGAAAAGCTGACGACAGTATTTGTTAGGAAAAAAAGAGGAAAACCTGAAACTAAATAAAAATGTATATAAAGTAACAAAATATAAAGTAAGATCACTTTGTTATTTCTAATGCAGAAATCAAGTGACATTGTGCTGTTAAAATGACTGCTTTTGTATTATATTTGTGCATTATTGTACAATGTGAATGTCCTCAGACTGGATGGAGAGACACAGCAGATCCTGGGAATGGTTCAATGTCATGGACGAGATCCTCCATCACTCCTCCTTTCAAGTGTCTCTATCAAGGACACACTGGAGGAGACGCTGCAGAGATCGAACCAGCAACCTTCTGCTGACCAGCTCAGTGGTTTAGACCATAAAACCACAAAACGAATGAAGCCACGACAAAAATTAGCAAGTAATGGTAAAAATATGAAATGCCATATGCAAGAAACAGAATGCTGACATGAATTAATTGTAAAATGTTTTAATCTGCTGATGGAGAGCACATGAATGTTTGCAGCAGCAGATTGTCCCGCACAACTTCTCCCACTCCTGCTCCAGGGTTGAGGGGTTCAGGGGTCCATCATCATCATCTTCATCTTCAGCAGTGAGGGACATGATGATGAAGGTGTTCATCAGCTGCTTCATCAGAATAAAGCTGCAGAATTGGCACAGCTGTGTTGAGATGACAACAGGACTGTAAATACCTGATTGTTAGATCAATACATTTGAATAAAGCTTTGTTTTGTGTGTTGTTGACTTGTATATGCATTTATTTGTCATTATTACTTTTATTAATTCTTTACTTATTAATTATGCTATTATCAGTAAATGTATATATTAAGCAATGAATTAATGCATGAATTCACATCAGCTGTGTTCATGCACAGCTGTCATATAACTAAACATTACATTTTCCTTGTTTTATTAAAGTAGTAAAATGAAAAGTAATAAGTTTTTGTCAGCATTTATCATCATTATTGTGTGTGTAAGTGTTAGGGTGTGTTAGAAAAGCAGCTCATTCTGGTGTAATCTTAATTTTAAGTATTTTTTACTACTTTGAGTACAAAGACGAGATCTTCGAGCAGCTGTCTGATGTTGCCTCTGTGCAGACATCACTAACACTGAGGAAAACCACTCTAGGTAGGGTTCAGTTACTGGTGCTGTGAGGTGTTGGTGCACCTGTCACTCATACCTTTATTTTTATTGCAGGATCTACAATTCGTATAGTTTGGTCTGGGGTAAAAATATCCGCTTGTTAACTCGTGACGTAAGAAAACAACAAACGGTGCTAATATACAGACATAATGTGGTGTAATACTACAAAAAATATATATATAATCATAACCTTTACCTCCATACCAAAATCCCAGATGGCCAGACAGTGATTCATCTTTTATAAATCGTTAAAATATTAATGTCTGTGACGCTGTGACCATGGAGACTGTTGTATAGACTAAGTATTTTAAACGTGTAACTTTAAAATGATAAATGTTTATTATGAATAAATAGCGCTCATAAACGGCCGCGGAGATGGCATTCTCAAATCAAACTAGCCGGGGCTTGGACCCAGAAACGGCGTTCCTTACGTCACGAGTTAACAAGCGGATATTTTTACCCCAGAACCTAGGCCCAACTCTACGAACATCGAAAATAGTGCCTCTCAACCTTTACGCTGAGAAAATCTAAATGTGATTATGAATGTCAGCTCAGCTAGCAACACTGGACATCGACCACACGGCAAACGTTACTAAAGGTGGCTCTGGCTGCTAGTGTTGGCTAACGTTAATAAAATCTAGTCAACGGTAACACTAACTACAGACTGGTCTAGCCAACGTTAAGTATTTAAATGGGACAGCATAAGAAGAGAGAATCATTCAGTTCACTTGTCACTGCGTTTATGATACTAAATTAGTTATCTTACCCAGTAAACGACCTGTTGCTCGCCATTCTCGCTTCTCTATCTTCTAGGTGGTGGTGGCAGCAGCAGCGGCGGGAAACCGTAGTGGGCGTGGCCAACTTGTCACTTCAATCGAGGGTGACCAATAGAAAAATGCCTTTCATCCTGGTTGGTAGAGACCGCCCACTGAGCTACAGCTTCACGTGCAAACAAAACTTTTCAATTCGCAAAACTTTTCAACTTGCAAAACTTTTCAGCTTGCAAACCTATTCACCTCGCAAGCAAAATATTTTGACCCGCAAAAAAGACAGCAGAAAAGAGAGCAAAATGTGTGGGTTTGGGATGAAAAGTTCTCGAAGTGCAAAAAAAAAATAAAGGTTTTTAAAGATTTACACGCACTGCAAATAATTCTGTTATCAACTTTTTATTTTTGAACCTTAAGAAGACTTTTTTTTGCAATATATATATTTTTTAATTACAAAATGATTAGTTTTACTCTCAAACACAATATGTTTGTTTGAATAAAAAAGACACAAAAGAAACTCCATAAGAGATAACATCAACCTCACTGACCATTGTTAATTCCGTATAGTGCGTGTCGGCTCGATTTGGTAGCTAGCAATTAATGTTAGTTATAATGTGGGTGCTCGCCTCCCTTGTATTTTTGTTTATTTATTTAGTGGAGTTTAGTTAAGGCGTCGTGCCGAAGTTTTCGGTTTTGTTTTTACATTTTATTTTTGGTAGTTTAGGGGCGTGGGCGCTAGTTAGTGGGTTTTGTTTTGATTATTTCTTTTCTTTGGCGACATCCTCGTTTTTTTTCTTACTTTCATTGAGTTTATGTCTTACTTGTGTTGACTTATTTCTACCGTGTTAATAAATATCGGATATTAATTGCTTCCCTTGTTGTTTGGTTTGTTCCTCCCCACACCGCAACAGCTGCATCTCATTTAAATGTTGTGGTCATTCCACTTAACTTTAAGCACGTAACAAACCCAACTTGGGTTGTTTTTAACCCAGCATTTTTTAGAGTGTAGCTTATCGGTGAGTTTTTTTGCTGCTAGACGTGGCGCATCTTGTCACACTTCAAGTGCAGGACTTGAAACACCCGTTCATGTATTCAAAGCAAAGCGATGTTAAAGGGACAACATGTTCTCCAACCAATACGCCTATATAGGTCATTTGTCACTTCCCTGAAATACAACCCATAGGAGCGTTTGCTAAAGTTGCGCCCCTATCAACAACAGGACACTTTCATTTTAATGCATCGTTCCCTTTTATCTGCGTCATATTTCGGGTTTAGCATAGAAATTCTGAGATGATGATTATGATTATGACACTCCTTTCTTCAACATAGTTTTTGTTTAAATCCAATATGAGTTGTTTTTGTCAAACTAAAATTGGTTTGAACAGCAGTAAACACAGACAGGAGGAGAAAAATCCTGACACTTAATATGACTGTATGAATGAAGAGCTGCATTAGGGACCGTTCACATATCGCGTCTAAAAACATGAGGAAAGCGCAGCCGCGATGTTTTCTTCTTCTTTCCAAAGCACTTGTGCTCCCGTGGCATCGGTCTATGCAACCAAGTACTGCACTCCCCACGACGACGAGGAAGTTTCAGCAAAGGATAAATTGATTTCTAGCCCTTGCATTAGCTTTACTACTAGATATATTTATGGAGATAAGATATAAAAAGCACCCTACAGCTATGATCAGCTGTTCGGCTGAGGTTTAGATGTTTTGTTATGGAAAGCCCAAAGCTGATCGGTTGGTTCTTGTCACATGACCTGCGGTGCGCTTGTGGCGTTCTGAAAAGTTGAGAATTTTTCATCTTGATGCACCTGGAAAAAGCACCGCATGCGCCATTATGAGTGCGCAGCTGCCACGCACCTACATTTGAAATAATGAATTTGAGCACGCAGAAGACATGATATGTGAACGCCCCTTACAGTTCAACAAGACAATTACCTTTTGATTTTAACTCTAAAGTGATTTAAGCTAAAGAAGCAAAAAGTATGACACCATCATTGTCAGATTTTACTGCTGTTTTGAATGTTACTGAATTGTTATCTTTGCGACCAGTTTTGAAGATTGTCTTTCTTCATTCCAGTAGATTCCAGCTGTACTTGTTTAGTTTGAGGGTTACAGAACTAAGATTGCGGTTGAGTCACCTGACTTCTCTTTAATGAACTTTACAGTAAATCAGCTGAATATGGGAGTGTGATGAGTCGTCATGAGGGTGCAACGCTTTGTCAATGTTTAACCATCATTAACTGTGTTCACCTCATAGCAACTGTATGTGCATCCAGAGAAATAAGTTGAAAATGTACAAAGCTTTTTGATTTTTCTCTCTCTTCTAACTTGAAGATTATAATTATCACAGTGAAAGTGACATAGCTCCTCAAACTCCCCAGTGTTGTTTTCTTACAACAAATTGTCTTTTTTGTTTCAGTTTAAAGACACTTACTATAATTCCTATTTATAAAAAAGAAAGAAAAATATTTTTTTCCTGCATTTCACATCTGCTCTTGCTTCATGTACTGTTTGTGCTATAAACTTGACATTGTGTGTACTGTGATCATTGTTAACATGACAAATTGAGCTTGTGATGTTCCTCATTTTGGATAAAAGCATCTGCTAATGAATGTAAATGTAAATGTTTGTTTGCTTTGGTAGTATTTTGATGGAGGTCAAGTGTTCCAGCAACACTGCAGTAGCTCAATGTTGATGCTCATAGTCACAAGAGTCTTCAGCTGTTGGGAGAAAACGATAATCAAGAAGATCATTGTGGTTTTCATTGTGGACTGAGGGTTTGCTGTAACTGCAATCATTTGCCTGTGATTTTATGTCTTGTCTCACTGTACACACTTCATCATTTAGTGTTGTTTTGTATCTTTAGTTTGTTTCCAGCAGTTCAGTTGTGATTCTGCTCTTCTCGTGAAACTGCAACTCTTCTCGGAAATGTTTCTAATGATGTTTCATTTTCAAGTAGCCTAAGGGCGGACACTCTTAGGTATGTCGTAGATCTGGTAGAGTCAGATGTTAAACTCCATATGATTTTTATTCATGAATGAACCTGCAGTCAAAAACAGAGGACTGATGAGACTGGCTCAATGTCAAACCTGCTGAACCAGATTTACATGAAATCAAATACATGCGGGAGTTTGTCACACGTACTGTACATGTTTGTGCACAAATACACTGTATATACAGAATTTATGAACTTTACACAGTTATGGAATTGAACTTATTCAATACTGAATTGACTGATTGGCTTGTTAGAGCTGCTTTTTTAGCAGAATTTGAATTTGTTACTATTGTGAAGCTGCTGTGAAACAATCTGTATTGTGTAAAGTGCTATTGAAATAAAGGTGACTTGACTTGAATGGAAATTTAGTATATAATTTACAAAATAAACATGCAAAGATAAAAAAGTTATTTGTTTCCCAAAACATTGAGTTTTGGTTGTCAACTTAAGTATATTTAGACTATAACAGAAATGCCTGGGGGTAAAAAATAATGTATTTATTTCTCAAAAAATTTTGATTTCCAAGTGAACAAACTGTGTTTTCATACATGATCATGCGTGTCGCACGTCCGGATATTGCTGAGTTAGATGTGTTCCTGGGTCACATATTTTGTTGATCCTGGAACAACATTCTAGTCTGAAGATTTAGTCATAACCCTCTTCCAACCCCTAAACCTAACCCTATAAG
Organism: Ancherythroculter nigrocauda; assembly: GCA_036281575.1. Lineage (NCBI taxonomy): Eukaryota > Metazoa > Chordata > Actinopteri > Cypriniformes > Xenocyprididae > Ancherythroculter > Ancherythroculter nigrocauda. The sequence continues at coordinate 1,874,547 of VTFQ01000005.1, read as the reverse complement.
TTATCCCAAAAATCAGAGGGAAATGATAGATGAATAACACTGATGTAAAATTCATGATTTTAAGCCTAAACTTGACATAATCTGTAAACTTGTCCCTCAAATCTGAATGGTTGATTTGAATGTTGTTTCAGGATCAATAAAAATGTTGACCCAGGAACATGTTGAACTCAGCAATATCAGGTTATGCCATGCGTGTAGATCATCAGTAAATAAATGTGCCATTTAAATGCCAGTGTTCCCAAATTAAACAAAAGGACTGTTGGTTTTGAAATATGTGTAATGTAATGTTTAGAGTTTTGCAAAAAGTTTGATGTACAAAAGCAAACTGAGTGTAAAGCAGATAATGTGCTTGTGGTTTTGCTTCAAAAGTAACACTTTTAGTGTGTAAGAAAAAAATGTAAAATGAGCTTAAAGGAACACGATTTTTTAGCATTTTGTCACAACTTAATTTATAGTTTTTTTTCAATTGCTAACAAGTGTTTACCAATACTCAAAGTACTTGTGTGATGAAGGTGTGTTGCTCTGTTAAGAGTTTAGAAAAAGTACTTTAAGTATTGCTAAACGCTTGTTAGCAATTGAAAAAAAAAAAAACTGTAAGACATAAGATTACTTGTATTAAAACAACATGAATCATTTTTGTTGACATGACATACTGGCCAGTGGATCTGCTTTGCAAGAGACTGTACAGCCCTCTTAAAAATAAAGGTTCTTTGGTGGTTTCATGAAAAACCTTTAACATCCATGGAAACTTTCCATTGGTCAAACAATTGGTCTAACCCTAACCCTAAACCAAAAAATGGTTCTTCTATGCATCAGTGCCCCTTTTGGGACCTTTATTTTTAAGATTGTAGAAAAGCAAATTTAGGGACTAAAGCTGCGTCCCAATTCCCATACTATCCGTCCTAAATAGTATTTGAAAAAAGAATTATTATGTCCCAAATCGTAGTATGTTGAAATGATTATTCCAAACATACCCGGATGGTCTACTTTTTCCGGTTAGAATTCGAAGTGCAGATCCGTGCACACTTCTAACCGCTAATATTGCCCATAACACATTGCGCTGTGGACGAGGATTCGATTAGAACTACAAACACGAATAAAAAGTGTTAAAAAACTACAAACATGATGGACATGCGAGACAGACGGTTAAGATAAAGGGGCTTGAATGATTAATAATCAGTATCTAACCTGATGAAAAGATATTTAGCCTATTAAATGTTACATTATATTTCATCTGCAACAGCATTGTTAAATTTTATAACGATGCGTTTGGACATTAACTTTTAAATGCATCTTAATGCAAAGATGAGGAGAGTTATTGCATGACTGGCAGATTAACGTGCGACTACATTTCTCTCCGAAACGGTAGGAAATTAAATTTAATTGAATGTTCAGGATTTTAACTGTGACAAGATGATTGACAGGGGAGTTTAAACAGTTACAGGTTGCGTAAATAAGCGACAGAACGTCCGTTAAAGACGCGATTATGACGAGGTAGTAAGCTATACTCTTCTGCTACACACTCAAAAGTATGTACTTTTTCTTTACAAAAACAGTAGGCCTAGTAGGCATAAGTAGGCAAATTGGGACGCAGCATAAGTGTTATTTTATTTGCTTTTCAGTAAAAGGAAAGATATTGGTAGTTTATGTTCGTGTTTAATGTTCAGTTATGCTTGGACATTTAGAGGAGTTTCTGTTATGCTTTTGAATTTTTTGGTTATCATTATGCAGAAGAGTGGCACCTGTGTGAAACATGTTAACATGTTTGAAAAATACTATAAAGTACAATGGTATTACCATAGTACTCTTTGAAGTGCTTTGGATTACTGTAGTTGCCATGATAGATGAATGTGGGTATCATTCACTACTTGTAATAGTACTATATCTATCATCACTGCACCATGGTTTCAGTTTCAGATTTATGTGGTCAAACCAGTCTGGAGACGTGTGTTGATCTGGGCACTGAATCAAGTATGCGTTTGCGCAATCGCTATAGGGTTTATAAGCGTGAGCTGGTTAACAAGAGGTTTAAACAGGACCTTCACAATCCTCACACACCAGCGCTGACTAGAAATGGCAACAGGACCAAACACAACAACAGAACCAGCAGTGGTCAAAAACATGTATGAACAGTTTGTTTTAAAAACAAAACCATACACAACTAAAAAACAGAGAAAAGAAGATGAAGAAAAACAAAGAAAGATACACAGAGAACGACAGCTGACCGAAAACCCAGATGTTCTCTTCAGAATTAATAGAAAAAGAAAACTGCATGTTCTGCTCTTCAGACCCACGAATGACATCTGGTGGATAAGAACACTTAAAGATGAATATCCTGGCATTTTTTCTCAGTGGACTTTTCAACATGCTAAGAACGAGCCGATTCGACATGTGATGAATCTCTCTGGTAAACGGAATTTATTGGAAGATTTCTGTAAAAAGTTTCCAAAAAATAGTTTGAAGTCTCTTGTCAATTTGGAGGAAGATGAAGAACTGAGAGCAACAATAGAAGAGCTGGAAGCAAAAATAAAAGATCTAAAATTAGAAAACAAAAATTTGAAACAACAACTACGTCAATAAAGAAGTGCTGCCATAAACACAAGGTACAACATTCAATGCAATTATATTCTTTCAAAACATTCAAAATTTTCATAAATTGTTCATAGTCATATAAGACAAATGTGAGTTGAATGTTGTAAGTTTGGTTTAACTGTTTGTTGCTTCCATGTTAAAACTGACTTTAAAAGTTGTTCTAACTAACTCCAGTAAAACTCATGAATTAACACATTTTGGCACCATGCACCAGAAATATTCAACAAATCAATAAACTGAACCAAGCTACCCGTCTCAACTTTAGCTAAATAAACATGGGCAAAAATTAAGTTATTACATTTTTTTCTCATCTCAGCACTTTTGATGAATGCCTATGCTATTATTTGTGGGTGGGACAGGTGGGAAACGTCCCCACCACTTTTCACCAGGGTCGATATTGTCCCTAACACTTTTTGAAACATCTTGCAGCATGTACCTAACACACATGAAACATCTCCAGTTGACTAGCAAAGCATTCATTTCATTGGTTTGTTAAATAAGAGGTGATCTGGCACTGGAATGTGTTGTTTCTGATATCATGCTGAGCGTTTGTTGGTGTTGCCGCTGTTATCAGTGGGATGCAACTGTGCTCTCTTGGCGCTCGTGCACAGTCCACACACTCTAAAAAATGCTGGGTTAAAAACAACCCAAGTTGGGTTGAAAATGGACAAACCCAGCGATTGGGTTGTTTTAACCCAGCAGTTGGGTTAAATGTTTGCCCAACCTGCTGGGTAGTTTTATTTAACCCAACTATTGTTTAAAAATTACAGTATTGCTTACTTAAAATGAACCCAAAATATCTTGAAAATTAACATTTATTAATATGTTTAATAAATGAACATTTTAATTTCATTTTAGATTCATTTTAAGTCAGCCATATAGTCATTTTCAAACAATAGTTGGGTTAAATAAAACTACCCAGCAGGTTGGGCAAACATTTAACCCAACTGCTGGGTTAAAACAACCCAATCGCTGGGTTTGTCCATTTTCAACCCAACTTGGGTTGTTTTTAACCCAGCATTTTTTAGAGTGCATGAAGAGCGCTTTATCACTGAACACAGGTTTTAATGAGGGAGGGGTCGTGAACTCAAAAAATGGCATGTACTGATGTTACAGTTTATTTATTTACTTTTTCAGGATATCCCTGATTCAAGCCATGGAGAAGGCCTGACCTAACTGCTGCAGGGTCTGTGCAAGGATGGATTTGCTATTTAAGAAGATTCTTCCCTCACTGTCTTGCGAGAGAGGACATCGCCTGTGATGTGGATGAAGTGCTATGGCTAGATCCAGCTAGGCTAAGAGATCATGCTTAGGTGTTTTTTCTATTTTATTTATTTCATTAAAAATCATGCTTTTGTTTTGTCTCTACAAATGTTTTTGTTTGTGTACTATATTGTATTTATAATATGTTCTGATTTTCAGTGCAAAATGTAACTTTGGAAATGCATGGATGTATTGAATAGTTTTACACTGTGGTGAGAAATAAATATTTCCAACTGAGGTGTTCTGCTACTTGTGTGTGTGGATCTGTGAATTGTGTGTAGTGTTTTGACAAAATGAGCCTTGTTTTTAAAATTGTGCATAACTAATCGTAAAAAACTGCAATTCATGTTTCTTACATTGTACAAATGGTTAAAATGTGTGAAAATGAGTGGTTTGTTGGATTTATCTGTTTGTTACTTCCATCATAAAACTGACTTTAAAAGTAGAATAACACTCTGCTTTATTCATGAATAAAAGTGTAGCAAATATTTTTGACACTGAATGTGTCTGTTTTAAGCTTTCATTTGTTTCTAGTCGAGCTGGGTTAAGGTTTAACCAGAGATATAAATGTTGAAACAAGTTTTCTAATGATCATAATATATTCATAAAGATAAATGAAATGCTGAGAAACTCATGTCATGTACAGTACTTTCAAGAAGACTAATGCAAGTGCAAACAGTCCTACACTGTAAAAAATTACTGTGATTTTAACAGTAAAAGACTGTAAAAATGCTGCGGTGAAAAACCGTCAATTGGTTTACAGAAAGTTTCCGTACTATATACGGTGAATAACTGTAATAGATCTAATGGTACATTTAATGAAATTTTACGGTAAAATACCGTTAAATTCACAGTTTTTGGAAGTGAAAAATAACAATTCATTGTAAAAATTTACAGTGAAAAACCGTAAATTGACATTCCCACAATTCCCTGCGTGACACTTCACATTTGATATATTTTCATTGAAATAACTCTGTTTCTTCTTAGTTTTTCTCAATTTTTTCTAATCAGTTATGTACATTAGGGTTTTATGTTACATCTAATGTTGTTAAATTAATGTTTATTGCATTTTTAAAATTTCATGCATGTTACCATGATGTGTGTGTGAATGACACTGTGTGCACCTTCTATATGTTAGTGTTGTCCTCCTCAGCTTGTGGAAAAGCTGCTTGTGATGAACTTTGATTCATCATGTGACTCTTATCACCACTGTGTTTGATGACTGTCAGTGTATTATAAAGATACAAAACAGATATTAGTACTTCATTAGGTTGGTAAATTAACATTATATCAGTTAATGAAATACCTTATTTTACCGTAAATTTAACCGATTTTTTTTTACGTTGCTACTGTATTTTTTACGGTAAAGTTCTGGCAACCACAGCTGCCGGTTTTTTACCGTAAATTTTACAGGAATTTTTTTTTTACAGTGTAGATACACTAAAACATGCGGTCAAAAGTTCTGTATGAATATACACTATTATTCACGTGCACATATTCATCTATAAGCAACTGTTCTGAATTGATTGATTCATGTTTACTCTGAAATAATAGTTATGAGATCAAGAATATGACAGCAGCTTATCTGTTTTGTCTCTTCCACACAAAGATCATGTTAACGGGAACCCTTGAAGTCCTTCTGCATCTTTTATTTCTCTTCTTCTTCTCTGTCATGTTTAGCTGTGATCAAATCTGCCACACAGCTGAATATCAACCTTATTTCAGCCATTTAACCAAAAACCCAATAAAAAAAAAAACATTGGCCGTTTCTCATTCTCATTGGCCGTGACTTGTGCGGACTTGAGACAGCCAGGAATCCCAGAATGCATCTCACACTAAACCAGCATGATTGTGAAAACACAACTTTAGACAACCAAACAAAACATGTCATTTACTAGAGGATTAAACAAGAAGTTCTATTATTATAAATGAGTCACTTTATAAATGTCTAAAATGAGTCTGTTAAAAAATGTTTATGATACCGTATGAATTTAAATTAATAAATTAATTAAGATCCATTCCACTCCTGGGTTTATTTGTTTATTTATTTTTATTTTTTATTTTTAAAGTACTCCTCCCTATGTGGTGCGTATCAGGCAGTTTTCTGTATGGTGGAATATGTGCATATGTAGTATGGACAATGTATACTTAGATGATATGTGCATGTATAGGAGCGATTATTGGTGTACATGTGTGTGTATATGTATGTACAAATATGTATAGTTAACTGCAGAAGAAATTATAACTTGGTTGTTTGTTTTTTGCATATGGAAAATTCAGAGGAACTTCTGATTTGAAAATTATCTGTATTGTATACATCCTCTAATAAAAAATAAATATATATAAAAAAATAAATAAAAAAAAGTTGTATATGCAGAATTTGAACATGTGCACAAAGTATATGGTGATATTAAGAAGTTCCATGACAACACTGTAATAATAATGATCACAGAGAACATTTAAGAGAAGAAACTCGTAACACTTTATATAACGATGAGAAACGACGAAGGAATGAACAAAACAGGAAGTGCTTACTCATCTAGATACATGTGGGATTCATTAGTGAATGAACAGGAGAACTTAGTAACTATAGGAACTGAACAAAGGAAACATGAACACAAACACTATGACAACATAATCCTGACTATATGTATTTAGATCCTTTACTCATCGTTTCTTTTAACCTCACTGTGAATGTGTGTTTCATGACGGACACTGTGTGTTAAACACCATTAAATCGTTTAAAAACCGTAATCTTTAATTACACTCTACAAGTATTTTATTTGAGCTCAAACATTTTAATGAAGTTTTATTTGCGGATTTAAATACATGCAAACTGCCTCAAAAGCATAGCTTGTGTCTGTTGCCTTAGTAAATAAATACATATCTCAAATGACACAATAAAAAGCTGGAATTGAATAAAAAGTATGTGATCTAATGAAAGTAAAATGAATGCATTGGATTTTTTATGCTAAAACTGCTTCATTGTCTTTGTGTTGTTTATAAATGACATATAATTTGACTATAATACACGCAAGATCTGATTGATGGACACTTTGAGTTTTGTGTTTTGAGGTTTATTTACTGAGAACTGAGGTTCAGAGAACTGAGACATTTGCGCAATCACTAGAGTTTATAAGAGTGAGCTGGTTAACGAAGGGTTTAAACAGGGCTTTCAAATTCTTCACACACCAGCACTCACTAGAAATGGCAGCAGAAACAGCAGTGGTCAGAGACATGGATGAAGGGCTGGTTATTGAAGAAGGACATGATGAAGAAGAAGAAAGAAAGCGACACAGAGAACGACAGCTGAACGAAAACCCAGATATTCTCTTCAGAGTTTATAGACAAGAAGAACTGCATGTTCTGCTCTTCAGACCCACGAATGACATCTGGTGGATAAGAACACTTAAAAATCGATATACTGGCATCTTTGCTCAGTGGACTTTCAAACATACTGATGACCAGCGGATTCGACATAATATGAATCTCTCTGGTGATCGGATTCAATTGCAGAGATTCTGTGATGACTTTCCAAACAATCGTTTGACGTCTCTTGATGACAATGATGAAGATATGAGAGCAACAATAGAAGATCTGAGAGCGAGAATACAAGATCTTGAATTGGAAAACAGAAGATGTAGTCTACAATGACACAATTCAAGCAAGAGCTGCCATAAACATGAGGTAAAACATTCACATTTTTTTTAAAACAGCAAATATTGAAATGATTAAAATGTTGTAGAATCATATCAGACAAATGTGAGTTGAGTGTTGTTAAAAGTTGTTCTAACTAACCCCAGTAAAACTTTGCTCTTGAATTAACAAAATGTAGAAAATCTGCATCTATTTTTTCCTTTCATTTTATGTATTTGTGATGTGTTCATATTTCTTCCACCAGAGATGTTCAACAAATCATGACAACTGAGTCAAGAACTGAGTCCAGAACTTCTGCTAAATTATCGTCTGAAAACATTATTGTTCATGTTTAAGTAAAAAAAAATGCTGAGAAAACTCACACCATGTAACAGTGCAAGTTGTTTCATCATCTAACAGCTGTTCTATTTTCCTGAGAATTGGTTCATGTTTACTTTATAATAATAGACTTGATTATGAATAACAGAAGTTTATTTATTTTTTCATCTCTTCCACCCAGAGATCATGTTTTTACTTGAAAAATATGTATTTCTTGTATTTCTCTTTCTCTGTCATGTTCAAGCCGGACAGCTGTGATTAAATCTGTCACACTTTATACTCTAGTTTATGTTTCTCAGGGTGTGGTTATTGTTAAAAGTACATTTCTGTATAAGCACAAACCCCAGATAGCAAAATACAATCGGGCCAGTTCTGGTTAGATTCTCGCCTGCCGGAGACTTACCACTTGGCCCGCTTCCATCTGCTGCACTCGGACCGGATGCCTGGGCCGTTTCTCTTGTCTGTACTTGTGTTCTTGTGGACTTGTGAAACGTCATCAGTCGCTGTCCAAGTACTGTTCCAATTCAAAGTTCACATCTAGCCAAGTTCAGATCAAATCCCCGGATGTGTTCTTGATCCGCCCCTTTTATCGAGGATGCATCGAGAGGTGACCTGGGCTGCGTTCCAGTTCGGTTTTTAAATGTCCTTCCCTCGCTAACTTCACTCGGTCTCGTTGACTCGGATGTACGTCATTGCTTACGTTGCACGAGTGCCCACTTCTGGCGGAAACCTTTGTATGGGCTGAACTGGAACGTCCTAAGCCCTTGATCACTTGGAATCCGCAATGGAGCTGATTTATTATTTATTTTTCCCCCTTACAAAATTGTTTAATACAGCATTCTATATGTATATATGTGTGTTTTAAATGTTTACAAAATAATTAATATATCATAGAGTTGTTTGTAGTGGGGTAAATTAAACGCGATGTGCGGTGACGTCACAATCGTGTTGCATTGTGGGTTATGGAGCTGCCTGAAGTGTATATATGAAGTAGACTCGCTCCCTCGGTCAAAATCGAGGGAGCGAGGGTCTGTCCATATAAACTTCCCTCGTCCACTTCACGAAGTGGAACGCACTTCAAAATGGCGGCAGGGATTCCCCCGAGGGGAAGTGTTTAGGGAAGTTCGCGAGTGCGTGTCTAAAACCGAACTGGAACGCAGCCTTGTGCAGACTTGAGACAGCCAGGTATCCCAGAATGCACCTCGTACTAACCAGCAAGCGTCAATATTAAAGGAGAAAATCCGCATAATTTAAACATATTACTGTTATGTCATGATATGTAGTTTTAAGAGTTTTTTCAGGCAAAAATGTGCTGGTTTAAAGCTCAAATTTGTGGTTTATTGATAAAGATTGCGCCTTTCTGACAATTTGATCTGACGTTGTCGGAGTTGTGAGATCCAGGCGATCACCGGACGCTCAGCGCTCATGTGACCAGCCGAGAGCAGCCTTACCTCGGCTAATCCTTCTGTCGTTTGTCGCTGGCTCCGTTTTGGCTGAGGGCAACGTGACGTTTCATAACTTTATATATGGCTATTTAACTTTTGTATCCTATACTAAAGCGCTGATTTTGTACGCTTGACTGAATTATTTGCTTTATTTCTTATTGTATATTCTTAATGGCAATTATTGATAATTAAAACGGACATAAAACAAATAGAGACAGGGTTGTGTTTTATGTTATAGCCTATTTCATTTTATTACAGTGAAGTTAATCAGAGTATGCACAAATAGTATTACATTTAATATTTTTGAAATATATACGAAAAGAGGCAGGGTTGTTTAATATTTCGTTTTGTTATAAATATATGCAGACATTGCAGATAATCAATCACTCGTTGCCTGAGACTATTAATATGTTTTTGTTTGTTTTTTAAATAAAACGAAAAGAGGCAGAGTGGTGTTTTATAACAAATTTCGTTTTATTGTTGGCTAAAACATAAAGAGATAACCGGAGAAGCCAGAGCGAGCTGAGTGACGATATCAAGTACGCTGCCGTTCCATTTGCAGAATCACTGGACTTGTGTTCTCCCGTCCACGGGAGTTCGTTCTCCTGAGTCGAACTTGCCAAGTCCCAACTACCAAGAACGCGAGTCCGAAGTTTGCGAACTCGGTTTTGAGAAACGGCCCTGGTGTACTCACTGCCCAATCAGGCCAGATGCGGCAGCCGTTACCATGCCGACACTGCCGCAATCAAGCCGGCATCGGGCCGTCGCAAATGCGCACAGCGCGCCTTTATATATCTACCATAGGCTACTGTTCATTCATTTTTCATTTAAATTTGATACCCAGCCAAAACACTTACTTACATTTTAATTATATAAATTATAATACATAAATAACATTACTTAAATCTATACAAATTTCACATTGTATGAAAAGCAATTATATGTCCATTTGAAAAGAACTCACTTGATCTGGTTGGCATGAAAAGATTTTATTTACAAAAACAATTACAAAACTATATTACATCAAATAACAGCAGTTGTTATACAATTATTGTAAAATAAATATTTATCACATTTTGAAAAATTATATTACTTATTCAATTTTACACTGTGCATAAGTATAGAAAACCTTAAAATGTTTTAAACACATTGGTAAATGGAAAAAGTTTTGCAGTTGTACTTATCAAAATAATGAGCTGAAGAACTTAGCTGAACTCTGCAGGATCAGCACCTCTGCAGGACTTCATTACATAAAAATACTAACTCAAAAAACAGCTAATAAAATAAACCTTCAGCTGTACAATTGAAATTTTTTTTGAAGATTAGTCTTTTATTATAAAACTGAAGATCATCTTCTATCACAACTGCAGTGCTTGAAGGACTTGTGCTTTCATTGACCACAATGACAGAATCAGTGATGTCTGGCTCTCCCAACGCCTCCTGAAATAAGAATAGAGGGTCCAACTGTAAGTTTCACTCAGTAGACTAAAAGTAGACAGTTACATCAGGGTTTCTGCAGGAATCTTCAAATCTAATTTAATGCTTTTTAATGCCTTTTTTAATGCCATTTTTACCGTATTTAATGCCATACACGACCCATGACTAATCATTTTATATATATATATATATATATATATATATATATATATATATATATATATATATATATATATATACACACACACATATACACACGCACTCAATTGCAACCAGTTTGACTATAATGCAATGATGAAAGTACAGCATATCACTCTGAACTGAATTAGAAATGGCTCAGGACACAGCTTAATTTGTCAATGTATTTAAATCTATCAGCTTGGATAATGAAGGAAAAAAAAAAGCTCACAAACTGAACTTTTAAAGGCTAAAACTTAATCTATGTAAAGTTAAAATCAAAACGGTACAATTTCTAATAGACTTTGAGTAAGAGAGAACTAGAGCATTTTCCCCCTTAACTATTAATAATAGTAATAAGTCAGAGTGGCATGTGAGAAATGGTCTAATCAATGGCCTCTTCCCCTGAAAAATCACTACCATACATTTCAAGCCACTTAGACAGTAATCAACAATTATACCACTTAAATCAGTCAAAAGAGACAGGGTTTTGTGACAAAACATTGCATGACAACAAATCATCTGCACAAAAAACAAAATCAAAGTGAACTTTAACAGCAGATCTCAAGCTGATGAGGGAGACTGAATCATATACAGGTGTTTTTTGATCAATTCAATCCCTAAGAGTGTGCATTTGCAAACTCTAAATGGGTTACATGCACCACCTTTAAAATGAGTCATGTTGTTTAACAGAAATTCTACTACTAAGTTGAGAGCCACAATTATTCAAAAAAGCTTTCTTTTGTAAAAGTGTGTGCAAACCAACAAACCAGTAACTGTAACAGAGTAATTGTAAGTGTGTAATTATAACGAAATGTAAGCTGACTACCACCTTGGACTTCAAGAAGAGAATAATTTTAAACATCAGAAAGACGGCTCTTCAATACGCTCTAAACTTTTTAAAAGCATTCAATTAAAATTCAAGTGCTATAGAAATAGCAGTTTAACTGTTTAAAGGGTTAGTTTACCCCAAAATGAAACTTCTGTCATTTATTACTCACCCTCATGTCGTTTCACACCCGTAAGACCTTCATTAATCTTCGGAACACAAATAAGGATATTTAATTGAAATCCGATGGCTCCGTGAGGCCTTCATAGGGACCAATGACATTTCCTCTCTCAAGATCCATTAATGTACTAAAAACATATTTAAATCAGTTCATGTGAGTACAGTGGTTCAATATTAATATTATAAAGTGACGAGAATATTTTTGGTGCTTCAAAAAAACTAAACGACTTATTTAGTGATGACCGATTTCAAAACACTGTTTCAGGAAGATTCGGATCATAAATGAATCAGTGTGTTGAATCAGCTGTTCGGAGCGCCAAAGTCACGTGATTTCAGCCACTGGTGGTTTGACACGTGATCTGAATCATGATTCGATACGCTGATTCATTATGCTCCAATGCTTCCTGAAGCAGTGTTTTGAAATCGGTCATCACTAAATAAGTCGTTATTTTGTTTTTTTGGCGCTCCAAAAATATTCTCGTCGCTTTATAATATTAATATTAAACCACTGTACTAACATGAACTGATTTAGATGTGTTTTTAGTACCTTTATGGATCTTGAGAGAAGAAATGTCATTAACTCTCTATGAAGGCCTCACAGAGCCATCGGATTTCAACTAAAATATCTTAATTTGTGTTACAAAGATTAACAAAGGTCTTAAGGGTGTGGAGCAACATGAGGGTGAGTAATAAATGACAGAATTTTCATTTTTGGGTAAACTAACCCTTTAAGAGAATTAATGGTGCCTTAATTCGGATGTTTTTAGTTCCAACTCTGACTCAAGATTTTTCAATTCATTGCATTTTTCCTTGTATCTCCTCCGTAGAGTATTAGATTTTGTGATCATTTGAGCCATGAGTGTGTTTGATTTGTTTTCGGCCTGCTCAGCGAGTTGATCAGCATCCTTCTGAAGGCTGGCGCACACCTCCATCAACACCCCCCTTTTCTTTTTCAGTTCTTCCAGCTCATCTTCCAATGCTTTTCTCTTTAATCCACGCATAGCTCCCTCTCTCTTCCTCCTCTCTTCATCAAGGTAGATCCTGTATCTGGTCCTAGCTGAGGCTACAGAAACCAGTAGTTCCTTTGTGAGGGACACTTTGAGAACCCCCCCAGAAGCGCTTACTTGGTCGCAGACCAGTCTCTGGGCCTCAACAGTTTCTTCTTTTATATTGCAAGTCTCTACTTCCCTGTTTACCGAGAAGCCTCTCTCTACTGTAGCTTGCCCGTGAGATAACAACAGGAGGCGCTGAAAGAAACGCCAAAGGTCAGGATAAGATGCATTGACACTTTGATGAAGAAAAGTATCAAGCCGTTGCTCCATGTGTTTGAAAGAGAGGAACTCTTCACTTTTGCCATTCAGAGCGAGAAAGTTGTCAAACTGCTGCACAACAGCATCACCTTCAATGAACAAAAACAAAGTAATTAAAATCAAATCAATTTAAAAAGGATGGTGGTTTAGTTATATCTAATACAGGATATTGATGTAAATTTTTGTATAATCAGAATTTGAACATGAAGACTAATGCATATAAAATATGAAACATCTTCAAATTATTTTATTTAAAGGGTTAGTTCACCCAAAAATGAAAATTCTGTCATTTATTACTCACCCTCACGTCGTTTCACACCTGTAAGACCTTCGTTAATCTCCGGACCACAAATTAAGATAGTTTTGATGAAATCCGATGGCTCAGTGAGGCCTACATAGCCAGCAATGACATTTCCTGTCAAGATCCATAAAGGTACTAAAAACACATCTAAATCAGTTCATGTGAGTACAGTGGTTCAATATTAATATTATAAAGTGATGAGAATATTTTTAATGCGCCAAAAAAACAAAATAACGACTTATTTAGTGATGGCCGATTTCAAAACACTGCTTCAGGAAGCATCGGATCATAAATGAATCAGTGTGTCGAATCATGAATCGGATCACATGAAATCTGGTGACTGGCGCTCCGAACCGCTGAATCAACATTTATGCTCTGAAGCTTCCTGAAGCAGTGTTTTGAAATCGGCCATCACTATACAAGTCATTATTTTGTTTTTTTTGCCACACTAAAAATATTCTCGTCGCTTTATAATATTAATATTGAACCACTGTACTCACATGAACTGATTTAAATACGTTTTCAGTACCTTTATGGATCTTGAGAGAAGAAATGTCATTGCTCCCTATGAAGGCCTCACGGAGCCATCAGATTTCATCTAAAATATCTTAATTTGTGTTCTGAAGATCAACAAAGGTCTTACGGGTGTGGAACGGCCTGAGGGTGAGTAAATGACAGAAATTTCATTTTTGGGTGAACTAACCCTTGGTATATACTAGGGCTGGGCGATATATCGCATGCAATGTCACACGCATTTCATCAGTAAAGCCGGTTCCCTGATTACCGCTAAATCGCCATCACCTGCTTTCAAATGGAGCGGCATTTAATAGACAGAGCCGTAGATCACTGTCTCTGTCTATTAAATGCCGCTCCATTTGAAAGCAGGTGATGGCGATTTAGCGGTAATCAGGGAACCGGCTTTACTGACGAAATGCGCATGACAATCGCATGCAATATATCGCCCAGCCCTAGTATATACAGAGAACGCAGTTTATGCATACAACCTTTATTTTCCTATAATAATCCTACCAGCTGAAACTCCTCCTGCCAACTGCTTGTCCTGCAGAAACCTTTGAACTAGAGACTTCATCTTTCCCTTGCACCATTCTGGGTCTCTGCTCATGATGGAGGGGTCTAAGCATGCTATCTGCCTGACAGTGGGGTATTTCAAAGGGCTCTTTTCTTGCAATTTCTTATTGATTCTGGAGAGGCACATTATGCAGTCCCTTCTAAATTCAAGAGCAGTGAGGTCACCTACTCTGTTGCTTGATTTGCTCTGAAGAGCCTATCAAGGAGGGATAGCACACATCATGTTAGTAATGTATCAGGAATAGGGCTGGGTATCGTTCAAAAATTTTCGATACCGAGACGATACCGATACCTTGACTTCGATACCGATACCTAAACGATACCTTTTTCGATACCAGTTTTATAAAATCTGTTTAAACAAGATTACATAACCTAAAAAAAAATGGTTTTATATTTTAACTTTGTTGACTTTTTTTCAGACTCAAAGACTCATCTCCAGAGCCACTGCGGGGAATAAAAAAAGCACAAATTAACAAAATTTACCCAAAACAATAAATCAGTGCAAATAGTTTTAATAAAGTTTAGTTTTCAATGCAAAAATTAAGTATGTGAGGCTCTTTTTAAATCACTCAGCAATTGTTCTTCTTCAAAAAATTAATTATTATTAACAAGATCAAAGCGGAAGTAAGTGACGCAAGTTCGTTGCGTCTTACCGTGAAATAAGAGTTATGCGTCTTTATTAAAATCAACAGATTAATGATTCATCTCTCATCCACCTGCAATTAATTTGAATGTTATTTTTTTATTACTTGGCCCGACCCGCAAATTATCCGCAGTATCAGGAGGACGCTGATACCCCTTTTTCAGCAGAATTGTTCGCGTTCTGGAGCCAGAGGCAGAGCCTGTGCTCGTGCAGGCGAACGAGCCTGTCACGAACCGGTCGCGAGTTTCCATAAACTTGAGGGACGAACACTGATGTAAAGCTGCTGTGTGTTGTACCTGTCCATAACTAGACTATAAAACATTGCGCGTTCCGCTGTTTCTGCAGGCAGTGCGACACTTGTTTTCTGTTAACAGTATCTGTAGTGAACCGGCTGCTCACATAAACAGCCGTTTCTCACCCGTCCATTCGGAGATAAACTGAAAACGAAACCGTTGATTCACTCGCCCTCTCGCACATAGGGTCTCTCTCGCGCGTATCGTTTTATATATTTAGATATAAATAACAATGTAGCGCAACGTTACTTGCTCCTCAACGAGACAGCGAAAGCATTTCTCCGCCCCTCTCCTCGGCTCCATTCTGAGGTACCGAAATTTGGTACCGAATGACAAGACACTTTTCGATACTCGGTAGTATCGAGGCAGTTCGATCGGTACCTAAAAAGTATCGAGTTCGGTACCCAGCCCTAATCAGGAATGAATACAGCGTAGTTTAACGCATGTATACATATAAAACAGTAACAATGCATTTACCTTAAGGACAGAGTCAGCACCCAATCCAATGTCAGCATGGCTTGCGCTGACCCAGTTCTTCTGGTCATCAGTGTCAAGTTTGGTCAGTTTAAAGGGAGTGATGTCTTCTAGTAGCTCCCTTTTGATGAAACGTCTCAACAGACTCTACAAAATGAAAACAAATTTGTCTAATTATTTAGCATCCTGTTAACCAGCTTTATTATTCAATCCTACACAGGTATTATGCAGTTATTCAATGTGGTATATCCACTTCAAAAGATCATAAACAAAAATAGCCATTTAAGCAAAGCAGAAATTACATTATTACCATCATCAACTCTGTCAAGTCTTTGCACAGAAATGGCAGGACTGGCTCATCGGTCTGGTATTTCTTCAAGAACGGACAAAACGTTCTGGATACTGCCATGAAAAACTGAAGTTTGGCTAAGATCAGGGGATCTTTATTTGCTGCTTCAATGGTATCAAAAGAAGAGGTTCCTGGGTTTGGTAGCTCTTTTCTTTTGACTGCTTCCACATACTGTTTAAGCTGTGGCCATACCTCAATGGCTCTCTCCGCAACAGGCAGATTTTCTACCCATCTGTGTCCACAGAATGGGAGTGGAAAAAGAGATGAGCCAGTAAGTTTTGTATAATCTTCTCTTCTTGCAGGGACATTGTGAAAAACAAAGTGCATTGCTCTCAGAATTTTCTCAATATTCCATATGGAGAAGCCAGTCTTGAATGAATTGTGTACTGTGTGCAGTCCACAGCTCCCAACAGAAATAAGCTGCCGACCTCCATGTAGTTCACCATGTTCTTGCTGGAGATTATTGAGAAACTTGAAGTTCACATTTGGGCCGTCCATACTAATGGAAAGGAGATGCTTCAGGTCTAGTAGGTGCACACATTTCTGAGAACAGAAATAAATTATTTGACTTGAAATGTGGAATGAAAATATGTTACACACATAGTGGATTATTACAAATTTGCTCTAATTAAAAAAAAAAAAAAAAAAAAAAAAAAAAAATTTAAAGCACCATCAAAAAGAAATTAGAATCACTAGAGAATAAGTTTGCAATTGATCACAACCAAGGTGAAAAAGTTTCTATAATGTATTTAAAGTACTATTTTCACAAAATTCTGCTTTAGTACTTCTTAAGAACATAAGAGTACTCAACTGTGCTACTTTGAGACACCATGAAATAAACTGCTTTTAACATACTATCTCTGTATATATATATATATATATATATATATATATATATATATATATATATATATTCAGTAACCACTTATGGTACACTTAAATCCAGTGTGCATTGTTCAAACTCCTCAATTTTTATTTATTTATTTATTTATTTATTACATATGGAGAACAGTCATTGAGGAAACTGATGCTCCAGGGCCTAATAACAAATTAACTATCAGACAACTGACACATGAAGACTGTAATACAAGGGTTGTCCACTAGATGGAGACACAGGATAAGAAATCTTTTAAGCCTAATCTTTAATTTTCCGTTTCTATAAGATAGAATGAAAAATTATATGCATTAACAAAAGTACAACTATACTTACTTTGAAATGGTGCAGCAGATCCTCAGTCTTTGAATGTCCCATGAACTGTGATCCAAAATAACGTGACTGGACACAACCAGCCTCCCAAAATCGAACATGGACATCTAGTTGCTTATTTTTCGTTGACTGATTGAAACTCTCATCAAACATCAACACAAATGGACCTGCGTTGTTAACTGCAGAAACCAGTTCATTTTTGAAGTGTGGGGCAAGTCCAAATTTTAAAATGTAGCTGGTTTTGTCCTTGCCACAAGAGAAAGATTTGACGATTTCAGAATCAGGAAACATTGCCTGGAACAACTCAGAAATGCCTTCATTGGACGAGTAAGAGTGATGATGAACGGCAGTGTTCAGACACCAGAGCACCTCCGCCCGCAAAGTCTCATTCGACCCGAACGCTGATCGAATGTCGCTCGATTTTCCGGTAGTCGCTCCACAAACGGTGGTGACTACAGCAGCAGTTGTTGTGGTACTTGAAGCAGTTGTTGTTGTAGAAGTTTCGGTCACGCCAAAAAAATTACTCATTGTCAATTGCTGACGGCCTTTTAATGCCGATTTGTGGCTGTCCGACTTCATATGGGACTTCAGGGCGTTGATGCCCATTGTTGCCAATTTAATAGATTTTTTACACAGGCAGCAAAAAGCTTCATCATTGCTATTTTTAACGGGCTGTAACCATGGTTTAAACTGCTCTTCTTCCAGCCATTTATCCTGAAATTTGCACTTTCCCATTTTGTTTTTTTACTGCGTCACATTCCGCTGTCGTCTCGTTCACTCCAAAAAGCCCGCGCAACGGCAATTTTGCACCGGCCGGAAGCACTTACCAAATTGGTTCCGCATGATCGTCACACTAATGTACATAAGCGTTTTTACGACATAAAATAAAAGTTATTAATTATGAAGCCTGTATTTAAAATAAATTGCTTCTATAAAATTTTCTTTGAAACAATCAAAAATTTTAATGCCTGGAGGAATCAAATTTAATGCTTTTCAATGCCATTTAAGGCCTTAATTTTGACAAAATCCATTTAATGACTTTTAATGCTTTTCAATGCCCCGCGGATACCCTGTACATTCACCGATACAAGCAATTCTGTTAATGCATTGAATACCTACATTTCAAGTCTTGAAGAATTGTGGGTCCTTCTCACACAGGTACTGAGGAGCACGGAGGGCTACGGTGTGTTTCGTGTTGACATCATGCACACCCTTCAAAATCAAGCAAAAATTAACATGTTAAACAAGCAAGCCAACTTAATTTTATATATAGTGAAGACAGTGATGGAGGTAGTAAGTGTTGACAAATTAACTCACCTGAAGATCATAATCATTTAAAATGTCACGCAGAGTCTCTGAAATCTTGTTGATGCGTGCTGTTTTCAGTGATATGGTGTAACTTTGTACAAACCTAGAAAACCAAAAACACCAAAAAGTGTATAACCAACAGTGGATGTAGAGAAGAGAAAGACAAGTCTGTGTCCAGTTATCTGAGACATCATGCAACTTGCATTTCAACTCAACTGAAGTTACCTTAAGTGTTGAAGCTCACTCTTCAGAAGCATCCAGTTCAGCCTGCAAATAAAGATTGAAAATGTTTACTAATCATAGATAAAGCTACTGCTAGTTTATTCACATGAATGTAGGAATACAATCACATTTCTCAGATCAGTGTGTTTAACAAAAAGCAGCAACACATGTTGCCCTACATTTTCTTCATTAAGATAACCTTACAAAATCAAATAAGAAAAAATAAAAATAAAAAATGTTTTGCTTTATTTACGTAAGTTCGCTCCAGACGCTTGTGAATATCTGCTACGCTGAAAGGATTCTTCAGGTAACGTCAGTTAGTGCAAAGATGTGACGTGGATGACAGCAGTTTACGTCGCTCAGTAAACTTAGAAATAATCATTAAAGTAGCGGCGTTTACTCAGGTTTACATTCCACCTGTAAAGAGCAACAAAAGCTGTGATTGTGTGTTTGTGTTTTTCAGGCTTTAGTTCATGATCTGTAAATGTAAAATCAGCTTACATTTAGCATCTGAAGATGATCTCTGACATACTAATGGATAGGATTGCAGTACATTCTCATCATAACAAAACAAATCAGTGAAACTAGCTTATGTAGCCTAACTAGCCAATGTATTTAGTTAATTGAGGTTATTTGAAAACAATGATCTTCTATGACAGTTTAAACAAATCCTCCTCACTCACCTTCTTGAAGAAACAAGGAATAAAACAACTTTTGCTTATTACAATTGCATTTATATAAATATATGAGCGTGGGAACTAAAAACAAACAACAAACCTGCTCTTTCTCATGTGTGCAGGCTTCATCATCCTCTTCCTCAGCTCTTTGTTTGCAGATCGGAGTGTTGCTCGTCAAAGTTTAGTGCAGCGTAAACACTCGAGATCCACTTAATGCTTAGATCAAAGATGAAAAAGATTTCGTCCGTGTAGGCCTATTAGCTGTAGGGGCATACTGAAAGTTTTTAGACAAGCCAAGAAAGCCGCGTTCACGGCAGTCACGTGAAGTTAACAGCAAGTTCCTTTATAAGCGTCTGCTAAGTAAACATACTAAAATGTAAATGTGCGTCGATGCTTACCAGAATGTTGTCCAAATGACCTCAAACATTAATATATCTTGGTAAATAAATCCATTGTTTTGCTCGCGTCCGCTCCAAACCGCACAAACATGGCGGATATCACCCACAAACACAGGTGCGAGACCCCTCCCCCGCCGCGCGCGAGACAAAGGCTGCGTCCGAAACCGCCTACTCAATGAGTAGGTACTTAATTTCAATAAGTACTTACTTAACAAGGGCTAAAAGAGTAGGTACTTAATAGCCAAATCTCGTTGAGTATGAATGAGATCCGAGAATAAACCGCCATGTTGACGTTATCATGTGACCTACGACGTTATCGCAAGCGCAACAACTGAAAACATGAGTGACATGTTTAATTCTTCTGTAATATCTGTAAATATCTTGATATTGATCAAACTTTTTTATTTTGTGGTCTTGTTGAAGAAACAGCTGCCAGTAATTTTGTAATTCTAGTACAACTAATATATATTTGGGTTAATTTAAAGTTCTTATATTTTTAACTACTGATGTGAGTTTATTTTTTTGTTACAAAAACCCAAATTCGCGTGAATATATTGTTAATTTCTTTATTTTATATGCAAAAATGTCAATCCACAAGCAAAAGTGGCATAAATCTCATTTGTTTTCCTCTTTTTCTTGTTGAATTAGCTTTAGTTTCATCCCTCATGCTTATAAATTATAAACAAATAAATTATTTTTTATGCATTATGATGTATTCAAAATATTTAATCTTGTCATGTTTTATGTCTGTGTATATAATCTCAAACTATCATGTATACAAACCCATATTTTTTTGTTTTTTGTCATCATTATTGTTCATTGTTAAAGATACAACCATGGTATTTTCCCTGATCTTGTAATTGTAGATTCTGCAATAAAAATAAAGATATGAGTGACAGGTGCACTAACACCTCACAGCACCAGTAACTCAACCCTACCTAGAGCAGTTTTCCTCAGTGTTAGCAATGTCTGAAGCCAAAGAAGACATCAGCAGCTGCTCGAAGATCTCGCCTTTGGAGAAGACTGATTTTATACTCAAAAAATTAAAATTAAGATTACTCCAGAATGAATTGCTCTGCTAGCACATCCCAACACTTATACACAATAACAATGATAAATGCTGACCAAAACTTAATTATATAACTTTTCATTTTACTTCTTTAGTAAAACAAGCAAAATGTAATGTTTTGTCATATGACATAGGTGTGCATGAACACACACTAGACAAATACAGCTGATGTGAATATATCTCAATTTACAGTCAATTCATGCATTAATTCATTGCTTAATAAAATATATACATTTAAATGATAATAATAGCATAATTAATAAATACAAGTAATAATGACAATAAATAAATACATATACAAGACAACAACACACGAAACAAAGCTTTATTCAAATGTATTGATCTAACAATCAGGTATTTACAGTCCTGTTGTCATCTCACACGGCTGTGCCAATTCTGCAGCTTTATTCTGATGAAGCAGCTGATGAACACCTTCATCATCATGTCTCTCACTGCTGCTCTTCTCAATGGGGACAGTGTTGATCCAGAGGATGAGGAAAATGATGATGATGATGGACCCCTAAACCCCTCAACCTTGAAGTAGGAGTGGGAGAAGATGTGCGGGACAATCTGCTGCTGCAAACATTCATGTGTTCTCCATCAGCAGATTAAAACATTTTACAATTAATTCATGTCAGCATTCTGTTTCTTGACATATTTCATTTCATATTTTTACAATTACTTGCTAATTTTTGTTGTAGCTTCATTACATTTGTGGTGTGGTGGGCTAAACCACTGAGCTGGTCAGCAGAAGGTTTGCTGGTTCAATCTCTGCAGCGTCACCTCCAGTGTGTCCTTGATCAAGACACTTGAAAGGAGGCGTGATGGAGGATCTCGTCCATGACACTGAACCATTCCCAGGATCTGCTGTTTCTCTCCATCCTCAGTGCTCACACCAGTCTGAGGACATTCACATCCTACAATAATGCACAAATATAATACAAAAGCAGCCATTTTAACAGCACAGTGTCATTTGATTTCTGTTTTAGAAATAACAAAATGATCTTACTTTATATTTTGTTTCAGGCTTTCCTCTTTATTTCTAACAAATGCCGTCGTCAGCTTTCCTTGCAGGTCCTGCTCCACAAAAGCTCTGCAGCAAACATACAGACATCAAGAACCAGAAAAGTGCTGTAATAAGTCTGTTTAAATTCCAATAATTAAAATAAAATAGACTTTAGATTTAAATAGACTTTGTATTCATTTCTGTAGTATCCTCACCCAAAGCTTTTGATGGCATCATTCCTCTACCTGATAAACACACGTGTGCTCATCTGTCCCTGTAACATCAGACAAGTTTCCTGAGATTTATGTGCTCAAATCTACATTTACATGTTGATGATGTGTTAACTCACTTTTTATCCAACACAAATGTTCCTTAATTTATTAACAGTACTAATGGACAAATAAAATAGATTAAACTTATGTGTAGTTACTGTAGATTTATTTATTTACATTATTTTCATTCATGTAACATAAGCAGTGTTGACAACAGTGAATAACAGCACAAACACATCACTCATAATACATAATCCATCACTCATAAGTCATAATACTTAAAGATGTTCCTGTCAGAGGTTAAATAAACATTTAATAAGCATCTTTAAGATGTATATGGTTTAGAATATGTAATTCCACTTCGGAGAATTAAGTTATGTGTGTTTACTAGAGATCCCGTTATCTACATAATACATAATAAATCGTGTTTTACAGTAAAATCACAACTATAGTGTCTAGCATCTTCACACATTCAGCAGTTTACTCTACAGTAGTTCAACAAATGTGTTTTTGGTTTTCAATACTCACATTTAACAGCATCCGCGTCGCTTTTCTCAAGTGTTTGATTATGACGTTTCCTCTCCCGTGGCCTCCTGGGATAGAAAAGTATCCATCGAGGAACACTTCAGAATCTGGGCGGAAGTAGTAGGCCATCCGGGAACTCCTCGACTACTCATTTATGATTACTGAGGTTTCTGACACTACTTATTCGCTCGCCTACTGCTTTTCCCCTTTTATATAGTAGGTAAGTAGGCGGTTTCGGACGCACTTTAAGTAGACGCACGGCCGAATCTCGCGAGAATTATTACGTCACCTAGGTAATTTTCGCCTACTCTTTTTGCTTCTGACATACTTAATCGCTCGCCTACTGCTTTTCCCCTACTAAATAGTAGAGAAGTAGGCGGTTTCGGACGCAGCCAAACACAGGTACGAGACCCCTCCCCCGCCGCGCGCGAGACAAACACAGGTACGAGACCCCTCCCCCGCTGCGCGCGAGACAAACACAGGTGCGAGACCCCTCCCCCGCCGCGCGCGAGACAAACACAGGTACGAGACCCCTCCCCCGCCGCGCGTGAAGATGAATGAATCACCTGAGCGCGCAGTGAAGGGCGTTTAAGGCCGCATTTACACTGCAAGTCTTAATGCACAGATCCGATCTTTTGACCATATCCGATTTTTTTGGACGACGTGCTTACATTTCTTTTAAAAGTGACCTGTATCGGATATCTCCTTTTTACACTGCACTTGGCGAAACGTACCAAAAATAGCCTATATGACATCACAAATCAATTTCAGTGGTACATTGAGCTTAATTTATTGACATGAATTCATACAGAAACCCTTTTAATGCAATAGTTCCCTATATAAAAATAATACAAATTCACGACATATGCAGCTCCGCTGGAAGCGTGCGAATTGAAGAATATTCGGGTACGAGATATTCACAGCTTCATGGGCTCGAATCTGCCATCCTATACTATTTTTTTTTTTTTTTTTTTTTTTTTTTGTCATTAAAACAAATGCATTCATCAATGATTGTATATCAAGGACAGTTGCAAGTTTGTGTGCTTTTTATTTTGTGGTTTCAATGGAACGAATAGGGACTGAAGCGCGCGTCTGTGCACGAGCCGTCGTCACTGACAACAGCGACAACGAGCACTCAGTGTGATTTCAAGAGCAACACATTTCAACGTCAGATCGCCTTGTATTTAACACAAACAAATGAAATTAATAATCTGCCAGTCAACTAGAGATGTTCCGTTTGTTATAGGTATGTCTGTACCGCGAAATGTTGAAAAAACCCTCACTTTTCAATGACGCAGGAGTCGCATTTACAGGGGAATATCCGATCTGTCCGCTTACACTGCAGGCGCAAACGCACGTATCCGATTCATATCTGATTTATAACCACATATGAATGAGGCCTGAAACCGATCTGTGAAAATCGGAATCCATGCGCTTTTTTCCTGCTTACACGGTCGTGACTCATATCCGATCTGTGCCACATGGGAGGAAAAAATCGGAATTGGGTCACTTGAACCGTGCAGTGTAAATGGGGCCTAAAATACGTGAAAGCGTATAAAATAATGAATTGCTACATTACTTATAAATAGATTTGATATTATATATATAAAGAATGTTCTTTCTTATATGCCACTTTTATTATATTATGTTTTACCGCAGATATGTTGTTATTGATAAATTCGCTACATTAAACGTGTAACGTTAGTAAATTCATATCAGATACTACCAGGAAACAAAGTCAATTTTAAAGGGATAGTTCACCCAAAAATTAAAATTTGATATTTATCTGCTTACCCCCAGTACATCCAAGATGTAGGTGAATTTGTTTCTTCAGTCGAATGCAAATGATGATTTTTAACTGCAACCGCTGCCGTCTGTCAGTCAAATAATAGCAGTAGATGGGAACTTCTACTGTAACAGTAAATAAAACTTGCTTAGACAAATCCAAATTAAACCCTGCGGCTCGTGACGACACATTGATGTCCTAAGACACGAAACGATCGGTTTGTGTGAGAAAACGAACAGTATTTATATAATTTTTTACCTCTAATACACCACTATGTCCAACTTCGTTCAGCATCCTGCTAGTGAGGTCAAAAAACCCGCTCTGCTGACGGAAGTGATGTCTCGCCCATATACTTCAATGAGCGCGAGACATCACTTCCGTTGTCAGAGCGTGATCAGACCTCACTAACCGGAAGCTGAACGGAGTTGGACATAGTGGTGTTTTAGAGGTAAAAAATGATATAAATACTGTTCGGTTTCTTGCACAAACCGATCGTTTCGTGTCTTAGGACATCAATGTGCCGTCACGAGCCGCAGGGTTTCATTTGGATTTGTCTATGGAAGTTTTTTCGACTCTTATTGTTCAAGTTCCCAATCACTCCTATTATTTGACTGACACACGGCAGCGGTTGCAGTTAAAAATCATAATTTGCGTTCGACTGAAGAAAAAAAGTCACCTACATCTTGGATGCCCTGGGGGTAAGCAGATAAACATCAAATTTTCATTTTTGGGTGAACTATCCCTTTAAGACAATTTTAATTACTGCTTATGTAACCATCTGTGAGTGAACATAAGCCGAGTCATTGCCAGAAGTGGCACAGATCTCTATAGCCAGAGTTGGGCCAGTTACAGTGAACAGGAATCGGCCCAGTGCTTCACAGCCGTAACAAATATACATGTGCCAGAGCGAGCTGCGGGCCACAATCGGCCCGGTTAACACGCGCCGATGCCGATTCTGAGCCGCAGGCGCCGCGGAGCAGCCGAGCTCGGGCCGATTACTACATGCTATCTGGTACCTTATTAAATCATGACTACAACAAATCTAATGGACATTTCCACTGTTAACACACACTGTAAACCTTAAGTGGCAGGACATGATGTCATACTGTATGGGGTAAGTTGTCACAGTGGAATTATGCCTTTCACACACTAACACATAATCTGTTATATTTGTCTTAGTTTCATTTTCACAGACTTTCTATTCAGTTTCCTTTTTCCTTCTAGTTCCTGCCAGTCTTTAGTTGTCTCTATCAGGGCAAATTTGCACATTTACATCCTCTTCAAAGCCTAATACAAAAATTAATAAGACAGCAATTTGCTACATTCCCACCATACTGAATTATATCCTAAATTTTTTTAAAAAAATGAAATACTATCAAAACCCATCAGCATCAGCAGAACAAATAAATGTAGAAATAAAGAAATGTAGAAATGAATGAAATGAACAAATATGGAAATAAAAACATAAATAAACAAACAAATAAAACATTTGAAATGAATAAATGTTTAAATAAATATACATAAATAAGAAAATAAATGTATAAATAATTAGCTATTTATTTTTATTTTTTGCTTTTCTTTGTAGCCTATATTTATTTATGTATTCATTTATTTTTTTGCAGACTTGGGATTCCACCAGAGGGAGTGCTTCTGTTTCTGTTTTCCCTCTCCCTTGACTCAGAAAACGAAACTAACGTTTCACCAGAAAGCACTGTGTGAAACTGACATTTACCGTGACGTTTTTAGTGCCTGCAACAGCCTGAGAGCTAAAACATCAGCGAAGTGCTGGAGAACAACATTTGCTGCAATCAAAAAAGCTAGCTTTCATTTGACCATTGGACAAAGATCTAGGACGGTAAGTCTGTCCAGTTTTCTTTTCCCGGATATTTTAAGTAGCCTACCACAAACTACAAAACGTTTCGCACAGTATCTAGCCTAGTTTTTCTGTAAGAGATCTGATAACACTGATGAAAAGGAAAATTCGATCTCAGTCAAACTATAACTAACCACACAAAAACAAGATTATTCAAAGTAAAATTAAAGGATGAATAGGCCTATAGCTTATTTCTAAACCGAAAAACATGGCTTATATTCAGGGTGCTAAATTAACTTTTTTGATCACCAGCCAATCAGAATTTGCACTAGCCAAATTTTTGTCCGGTGAAAATAAGAGAAATTATGAGTGCCACTGAATGCATTTGATCATTTTATTAACATTTTTGGCATGAAAAACACATATAAAGTACAATGCATACAACAAAATATGCACAGAAAGTGCAAACATTTCATCTGGCTATCAGTAAGCTTTTCTTCTTAAGAGGTAAATCAGAATCTGAGCCACCCTCTGTTCCTTTTGTTCCATGTTTAAGTTTCAGGAGTGATAACCGCATTTAAATGCGGGAGTGAATCCCCTAAATTATCATTACATGTGTGTACAGAACAGGACTCACTCTGGAAAATACGATGATTGACAGCTTGGAAACCATAGCGACGTTCTGGTGTCTTTTGTGTTTGGTATCCGTTATCATGACCAAAATAATATTAAAGTGACAAAACACTCGCTATTTTCAACAATTTACCACATTAACGTTACACATTCGACTTAGACATCGTGTTTTGTTTATGCTTGTACAGCCTGTTTCACACAGAGCGCGCTGGTCACTCATTATAAAGCCTGTTTGGGCTTGTTGTTTAAGCTCGTCTCATAAAGCGAACAGGTTTATTGAGTTATTAAGTGAGCAGACATGATCGTACCAAAGCCACTGGAAGGCATGCCTGCAAGGTTTAGCCAAAAAAGTGTAACGGCTAAAGCTAACGCTCCGGCGGCGGTACGCAGGGAACGAGAACAGAGGCTGTTTTTTGAATGGAAGTCAATGGATGAGAAACTTC
This sequence comes from Ancherythroculter nigrocauda, assembly GCA_036281575.1. Classification (NCBI taxonomy): domain Eukaryota; kingdom Metazoa; phylum Chordata; class Actinopteri; order Cypriniformes; family Xenocyprididae; genus Ancherythroculter; species Ancherythroculter nigrocauda. The sequence goes on along the minus strand of VTFQ01000005.1, from coordinate 1,846,831 downwards.
ACTATGCTGATTAAACAGCTTTTGTGGGGAAATAGCTAATCATTTAATTAATAGACAGCCTGTTTGCCAATCTTCAGCATGTTTTACACTAAACAATACTGTTGTTGGGAAATATATGTAGATTTTAGTTTGATAAAAATGTATTTTTTAAGAGAAAGCAGACTAGGAACGTTGCGACTGACGTCACTGCCATTACACGATAGGCTGAGAGGGGCCACATGTGATTAAGTCAGCCGTTACACTTTCTCCAATGTTAACAGATCCAGACCCTCTTATCTCCCCATTATAATCTCTGGCTCGTGCTTTCCTTGTGATTGACAACACATACAGAAGAGAGACTCATGCATCATCGGCCAAACTGTCTAGTAAGTAATCTTTGAGGCCACAGTTGTGGTGTGACTAAACGAAATACGAGGTTTGGACATGCCTTTACAAGAAGTCGCACAGGGAATGAATGACTTAGTTAAGATGGGCAATTTATTCAAAATCCTATATCACGGTTTAAGTCATTTAATATCACCCTAACTTTAGGCTATGTATAGGGTTAACATCTTTATTCCGGACATGGCCAAAAAACATCACCCGATCGTGTTTTCTAAAGTGTCTTGGCACACATGAACAGCAGCTTCCTTCAACAAATCTGATAACAGATAGGTTACTTTGACATGGAAGCACGTGGAATTATCCACTATTAAAGCCCAATATTTGCATATGCCAGCCCATGTTCAAGGCATTAGACAAGCCACTATTAACGTCTGGATCTGTGCACAGCTGAATCATCAGACTAGGTAAGCAAGCAAGAACAACAGCGAAAAATGGCAGATGGAGCAATAATAACTGACATGATCCATGATATCATGATATTTTTAGTGATATTTGTAAATTGTCTTTCTAAATGTTTCGTTAACATGTTGCTAATGTACTGTTAAATGTGGTTAAAGGGGCTCTCTGTAATAATGACACCCAGTGTTCAAAATAGGTACTGCAGTCCAAATTCAAAATATTGTTTGGCCCGCCCCCTCGTTCAAAGACGCGGGTTGCCAGCTTTTACAGCATATGGTTGCCAGCAACAATAGGGAGTGCAATTGACAATGAAAGCTGAGGAGACTTAAACACTGTAAGCTGATGAGTTGATTTATCTGTTTTGATATGCTGTTGTTCATAGAGATAATTAGATGGATTCAGAGGCTTTTTAGTAGAGATGCACCGATTGCAATTTTCTTGGCCAATTCCAATTTCCGATTTTTTGTTAGTGTGATCGGCCTATACATATTTTTTTGCCGATTCCGATTTTCTTTCTAAGAACTATAAATGACAACATATACAAACAAAAATCTACTTTTCTTCAACGCAGAGTTTTATTTTCATTAAAAAACTAAAAGTCAGTAATAAAATATAAACAGTTCAAATAAATGCAGTAGAATAAAGAGAGCTATGAAACTAAGTTTTTCGGGTTAACTGGGTTTTATTCAGGTAAGAAATACTACAGAAATTAAACACATTGTGTTATTTTGCATTGGTTACCTTAATTTCTGTAGTCTTTATTGCAAATCATTCTTACCATTAAAGTTATAAAACGTATTCAGTCAAGAGCAGAAAGTGATTTTCTTTGTCTTTTGTTCTTTGATTAACATGACAGACAGCAGCAGGAATATTGGACTGCTGTCCCTTTAAGAGTTTATGAACGGTGTTCAACGGACCCAATACTGTTACACACGACATGGGTTCACTTTCTTAGCTATTTAACGATTCAAAACTGACTGTGTTTATCTGTATACTCGCCAAGATTGCCTGTGCCGCTGGTTTTGACATACTTTTGTATGTATTTGACAGTTTAAGCGCAGGAAGGCGCTTATTTTGGTACTTGTGACTCTGTTTGAGACTGAGCGTTCGCTCCACTAATATTGATCAGTAGTGCGCGCGCTTTCGCTGTGAGCGCGAGACCTGCGGGAATGACTAAAATGTATGCGCAATACAAACACTACTTAACCGGAGCGAATGAGACGAGAGAGAGGAGGCGCCCGCGCGGGTGTGCGTCACTTCACCGTGACCGAGAAGAGAGCAGGAACGCGCAGCTGACGTTATTGCCTGATTCTCTGACCCAGTTTGTTTGCTCGTCTCAATGGCTGCAATACGCTGTGTTTTCCGCCAAATGGCAACCTGTGATGTCGAAATACTATTGGATAAACTGCAGCACGAGGTTTCACACAGACCAAAACAAAAACAGACATTCCGACACGGAACGGACATTTTCAAAGTATTATATCTGGCTGTAGCATTGTTTTTCTGAGAAACAAGTAGGTGAACTTAGCATGTTTCCTAAATATCTGCAAACATATTAGGGTATTTTTATGCTTTATTAAAGTAAAAATCTTACATAGAGCCCCTTTAAAGTTACCATCGTTTCGTACTGTATTCACGGAGACAAGAGCCGTCGCTACACTTGCAATCTGTATAATTCATAAACACAACTTCATTCTTTATAAATCTCTCCAACAGTGTGTATGTTAGCTTTAGCCACGGAGCACAGCCTCAAATTCATTCAGAATCAAATGTAAACATCCAAATAAATACTTTACTCACATGATTCGATGCATGCATGCAGCATGCATGACGAACATCTTGTAAAGATCCATTTGAGGGTTATATAATGTAAAATCGCTAGATGGATAAGAGCTTGCGGTTATTGTCATTGAGACTCGCACACCAGCTCAGAACGCGGAGAGGAATCAGCGCACATTTCACTGAAGTCTATGCAAGCATATTGATCAATGCGTTTGAAACACGGCTGCAAATACAGTAGCCTACATTTGCGTTTCCTAATTTGCATGCAGAACATGTGACAATTCAAATGCTTAAAATATAACGCATATTTGCATAGATGCTGCTCCTACTGATTAATCACAAGTCATCAATTAGAATTATTCAAACAAAAAGTGCATGTAAACGCACACGCATCTCACGCCGTACATTGTAGCTACACAGATGCATCATGCCCATTCAAAAAGCACATGTCCTGTCTTTTCAGATTTTTGAGCCAAGCGCATTTTTAATGTAGGCCTAACTTCCAAAAACAATGTTGACAGCAACAAACTTTTCGATTAAGAGGTGGTATTTCCCCTTTATAAAATGATTTTCCAGGGGCATTTTAATCAATATGAATCATCATATATGTCAAGTTCTTAATTTTAATTTATAATTTTCTTAAATTTGTGTCTGCCTCATTAGCATACAGACAAAGAAATTTAGAAATAAATAAAAGTGAGGAAAAAATACAATTATGCATAAATAAGGAAATAACAGTATAAATACTCATTTATGTATTTTTTAAATTTCCTTGTATATTTATTTATGTTTATGTTTTGTTTTGTTTTTTTTACATTTCTTATATTAATTTGCGTATTTATTTCGTTATTGTTTTTGCAGGTTTGGTCCGCCATACTCACCGAAAAACAAATGAACTTTTCAAATGTCTTCTGTACGGAAGAGGATTAGGGCCAAGCAATAATAAAAAAATAAAACCATCTCGAGATTAAAGTTGTTAAATTTCGAGAAAAAACTTGTTAAATTTCAAGAAAAAAGTCGAGATAAAATGTTGAGAATAAAGTTATTAAATTACGAGAAAAAAGTTGTTAGATTATGAGAACAAATTCGTTAAATTATGAGAAAAAAAATGAGATAAAATGTTGAGAATAAAGTCATTAAATTACGAGAAAAATGTCACATGATATTTTTCTCATAATTTAACGAATTTGTTCTCATAATTTAATGACTTTTTTCTCGTAATTTAATGACTTTATTCTCAACATTTTATCTTGACTTTTTTCTCGAAATTTAACGACATTTTCTCATAATTTAACGAATTTGTTCTCGTAATCTAACGACTTTTTTCTCGTAATTTAATGACTTTATTCTCAACATTTTATCTTGACTTTTTTCTCGAAATTTAACGACATTTTCTCATAATTTAAAGAATTTGTTCTCGTAATCTAACGACTTTTTTCTCGTAATTTAATGACTTTATTCTCAACATTTTATCTTGACTTTTTTCTCGAAATTTAACGACATTTTCTCATAATTTAACGAATTTGTTCTCGTAATCTAACGACTTTTTTCTCGTAATTTAATGACTTTATTCTCAACATTTTATCTCGACTTTTTTCTCGAAATTTAACGTAATTTTTCTCATAATTTAACGAATTTGTTATCGTAATTTAACAACTTTTTTCTCGTAATTTAATGACTTTATTCACAACAGTTTATCTCGACTTTTTTCTCGAAATTTAACGACATTTTCTCATAATTTAATGAATTTGTTCTCGTAATCTAACGACTTTTTTCTTGTAATTTAATGACTTTATTCTCAACATTTTATCTCGACCTTTTTCTCGAAATTTAACAACTTTTTTCTCATAATTTAACGAATTTGTTATCGTAATTTAACAACTTTTTTCTCGTAATTTAATGACTTTATTTTCAACATTTTATCTTGACTTTTTTCTCGAAATGTAACGACATTTTCTCATAATTTAATGAATTTGTTCTCGTAATCTAACGACTTTTTTCTCGTAATTTAACAAGTTTATTCTCAACAATTTATTTCGACTTTTTTCTAGAAATTTAACGAGTTTTTTTCTCGAAATTTAACAACTTTAATCTCGAGATGGTTTTATTTTTTTATTATTGCTTGGCCCTAATCCTCTTCCGTACTTCTGAGAAGGTAATAAATGAGAGGGGAGAATTAAGAAAACATTCTGCTATATGTAATAATCATGATTGATTATTTTTATCACTTCAGGGTCAAAAGACCCCTCCACTTCTGATAACCCTGTTTATTTTGAGATAATGACTGTTAATTGTTCCTCATAAATGATTGTATATGATGACAGTGTGGATCTTCCGGGTGAGTGTGGATCTTCAGTGTGGACAGTATGGATCTTCCGGCTAAGCTCTCCACCCTCTCAATGGACACTTCATTGTAAGTACACTCTAAAAATGATGACAAGAGGAAGTTAAACATAAATTCATAAATGTGTATTTATTTAATTATTTATTTTTCCAAGATGTTACCCCCGTTTTCAACCTGACACGGAAAGCATAATGTCTGTGATGCATGAACTGAAGGAAAAGAACTTTTCAGACAACACGCTTCTCTCCAACTTGGAATTTGCTGAGAGATTCCTTCAATGCCATCCTCTAAAGCAGAACTCAAAGTTGTTGGTTAAAGGAAACTACTCTTGTGTACAAATTGGTGACAGTATACAGGTGATCTTTACTGTAAGATCAGAAAACAACCAAGTCTTTGTGAATGTCTGTATCCATGACATATTTGGTGGAAGAGTCTTTAAGGATTCCATTACAGCCAGTCACTTTTTCAACCACTCTTGCCAAGATGAGTTTAAATCCTGTTTTACACAGGCTCAAGAAGCTGTTCCTAAAGAGGGTCTGACAAGACTACACATTATATGCAACAGGTTCTCAGTCACCTACAGCACCAAATTGTATGGTCCAGGCCCGACTGTGGAAACAAAGTGTCAGTTAAAGCTTGAGAACTTCACTGCTGAGAGTTTGCTGAACAAAAAAGTCTGGCTGCAGAAAGAGAAGCCCACATGTCACGGTTTGATAGCATGTGTACACTATCTCACAAAGCAACGCCTTACCAGAAGCATCTCTTCATTGTTTAGCTTTAGATTTGTCATCCATGCGGACAAAGAAATAATCAAAATCTCTCAAGGTGAAAACGTTACCAACGAGTATGTATTGCTACATGATGATGAGGGGGTCTCGATGTTTCCTCCAACACTGTAATAGAAGCTATGACAGAATACTGCAACATAGTCTGTTTAAAATAAATATAATCACAGACATGATTAAATGAATTAATTTTCCACATAATCACAAATCTTCACAACTAAATGTTTGTTTAAAATATTAGCCCTCAAGTAACAATGCCGTAACCTCTTGAGTCAGTATATGCAATGCGTATCTTTTGTTTTGTGCCGAGGAAATGTTTTAATAGATTTACATTTGCATGCTTCATCTGTGTTTGCTGACAAAAAATTCTATTATGCTGTATTGTTTATAATCTTTAATATCATAATAATAGATGTAAATAAACAGCTTGATTCTTTGTTCTTTGTAGTTCTGTATCCTGCATGTTGAATTTTATTAAGTGATGAAGATCAGATTTGAATGTATAAAGTAATGCACAAACATTTTAACAGTTATATAAAATAAGTTACAGTGAATTTAAAGCATAATAAAACAGTATGAAACAACTTGGTGTATGTTTGAATGACTAATTGTGTGGATGAATAAATGTGCACTAAAACACATCTCAATTCTCAGTGAAAAACACCAGTTGAGTTTTTAATTAATCACCAGACTTCCATCAGCTGCTCTTTCCTTCTCTAGTTTTGCTGTTAGAAGAAAGAGTGAAACATCCAGTAAGATACAAAACATTATATTCAGTTACTTATTACATGCATATGATAAATCACACACCTGTCTGCGGTAACACTTTATTTTAGGGTATTTTAACTAGTTGCTTATTAGCATGCATGTTACTAGAATATTGGCTGTTTATTAGTAATTATTAAAGGGTTAGTTCACCCAAAAATTAAAATTCTGTCATTTATTACTCACCCTCATGCTGTTTTACACCCATAAGACCTTCGTTAATCTTCAGAACACAAATTACGATATTTTAGTTGAAATCCGATGGCTCAGTTAGGCCTTCATACACAGCAAAATCCCCAGAGTTAAATCAGCTCAGAGTACATATGGTCCCTCTCTAAATAGTGTTAAAATAACATTGAAGCTAAAGTTAATGAGATAATTAAGTGATTAATAAATCTGTGACTTAAGTCACTTGTAGTTCTTGTGTTTTTTATTTCTTCAGTGATTCTGCTTGTTAACAGCAGGTGTTCATCACTACTGTGCAATCATTACTATATTAATTGCTTAATTATCTCATTAACTTTAACTCTGCTTCAGTGTTATTTTAACACTATTTAGAGAGGGACCATATGTACTCTGAGCAGAGTTGTTTTAACACTCTGAGGTCTGAGGGTATCGCCGGCGATACCACCGCGTTTTTTTCTTACTAGTGTGAAAGAGACTCAAAATACTCTGTCAATGTTGCACATACAATTAAGAGTTATACACCATTTTAATCTGTTGAATATCTTCTTTCATTTGTGTACACTCAGAGTAAAAACAAAATGCTGTGCTTTTTGTAAAATAAAGAAAACTAACATGATGCGTGATCTCTCGTCTCCCTCTGAACGAACTCCAATCTGATAGTTCTCAGAAAATGAACTGTAACTTAGTGAATATGAACAAAAAAATTAAACTTATGTCTAAAGAAACGTTGAAATGTCAGGTTTTAAATCGTGTAAGTCAAATCGAAAACAAACATTTTGTGTTTATGTAATCTGTATGAAAAGAGAGCCATGTCAGAAGTCAGTGATTCAGCTCATTATCCGCTAATGCGGCCACGCCCACGGAGCCAGCGCTATTCAGACGCAAATTCAGAAGCAATACATGCATTCATCGTCTCAATCGTGTATTTATTGTCTTGAAAAGTGTTTATCTGGATGTTAAAGCGTTGTTGTAAAGCATGGTTAGCGAACTCTAGAAGACATGCAGTTAGTTCCTGGTTCTTCTTCTTCTTTATATGGATTTGTGGCCTAAAGGTGCACAGAGCGCCCTCCGGCTGCAAGTATGAATTGTATCCAGCACTCATAGTGATGATATATAGAATAAATATAGAATAAATATTACTCCTCTGTATAGAAATTTGACATAAACATATAAGAATCCATCAATATTTCTCCAAATATGCATGCTTTAAGCTAAAAGCCTATATGAAATGCCACAGAGGTAACATAATTGTTCAGACACTTTGCATCACAGAAATACATATTTTAAAGAATATAATAGAATACCATTATTGTAAATTGAGCTGAGACATGATTACAGAGGGTTTTTTCACAGCCTACCTGACTGAAAGGCCTCATTAATATGCAAGTCATTTCAGGTCATTATTATGCGATTCTTTTGTCTCCTCAGGTGTAAATGGCCCATTATTCATGATCATTCACGCCTCCACGCATACTGTGTTTCTTGACAAAAAGTGTCTTACAAAAACTAAATCAATATATTGTTTTATATGAAGGAGTAGGCAGCATAATTTTTACATAATTCTGAAGCAAAAACTCTAGTCTACAACCTCCAATACCCAGAAGTCTTATGAACACAGATTTAATATACTTTTTTTGGCCTTATTTCAGTGACTTAAGTTTTTTGTTTTTTCAATAACCACGCATAAACATTATTCCTTCAAAAATACAAACATGTACATACATGTTCCTCACATATTATTGTAGCCTAGTTTGTGTTGAATACAGTGTAATGACACTTGTGTCATTAATGTGTTTATGAACAAATGAAAAAAGCACAAATGTCAGGGCATGTCAAAACTTCTCCAGGCCCCAAATCAGCCTCAGACTCCAGAGGGTTAACTCAGGGAATTTTGCTGTGTAGATTCAGTATGAATTATAAGTTTATTTGTTTCATCTCTTCCACACAGAGACCAGCTTTTGACCTGACTTAAAGCAGAACAAATATGAATTTCTTGTATTTCTCTTTTTCTTCCTCTCTCTTCTAAACACTAATGAATATTTCTCAGGATGTGTTTATTGTTGGAAGTCAATTTCTGTATAAACACAAACCTTATTAAAGTCATGACTATGAAAAACATCTAATGGACATTTTTACTGTTACTACACATTGACCTCTTGTGGCAGACATGATGTCACACTGTATGGGGTAAGTTGTGACAGTGAAACCTGCCATTAAACTATTATTTACATTTATGCATTTGGCAGACGCTTTTATCCAAAGCGACTTACATTGCATTATACTATACATTTTTTGTATCTGAGTATGTGCAATCCCTGGGATCGAACCCATGACCTTGGCATTGCTAGTGCCATGCTCTAACCACTGAGCTGCAGGAAAGCTTATTATAGATTATATAGATTATAACCAATGTCAGTAGGGTTTTAGTTGTTTTCCCAACAGCTTTGCCCAAAATCTCTCTCTCTCTCTCACACACACACACACACACACGCACACATGTGGCTATTTCTTTGCTTTGTCACAAAATGTATTAAATGGCGACATCTTTCAAATGACATGAATTCATTATTCATTTAGACACAAACACCACCAAAACTCTATGAACAAACAGGCCAATGTGCACATGTTTACATTCTCTTTTCAAAACTGTTAAACGAATTCAAAACGTTTTTTTTAGCCCGTCTTATCTGTTTGTTGAGAATTATTAAAGAATGTTTAGAAATAGATTTTTGTTAACAACAAAATGTTTCAAAATATGTTTCACAACATATTACAATTTTTTACAATCGTTAGGACACATTTCTCAATACTTAGGTCACTTTTGCAAAACTCTTCACACAGTTCTCCTAACCAACTTTCATCTTGGCAAAGCAGTTCATTTCACATTCAAAATGCACTTAATCTACCAAAACACTTTATTCAGGTCTCAAATCAACTCATTCTTCCAGAACACTAGCAACGGTTTTCACCCAGCAAACACACTTTGTCAGTCATAAAATAGTGACTTAAAAACACTAACATCAGGTAACATTATACAATGTTTTCTTTTATAAAATGTCTTAACAAAACAAGAATAACACTGTCTATTGTTTATAATTCACTGCAGTTTGTTACATGAACCTTGTTTACATAACAGTACAAAATTATTCCGATGTTTTCCTCTTTGAATGGATGATAATGAAATTGAAAAACGAATGCTTGTGTAGGTGTTCAGTTTCATCTAATTGCTTTGATAGTATTTGATTTTTTAGATTCAGCATATATTTACAGTTTTTTACAGACGCTAGGACACATTTCTCAATACTTCACACAAACTCTTCACACAGTTCTCCTAACCAACTTTCATCTTGGCAAAGCAGTTCATTTCACATTCAAAATGCACTAAATCTACCAAAACACTTTATTCAGGTCTCAAATCAACTCATTCTTCCAGAACACTAGCAAAGGTTGACAGCCGACAAACACACTTTGTCACCCACAAAACAATGACCTAAAAACACCAACAACGTGTAGCATTATACAATGTTTTCTCATGTAAAACAAGAACACATCTCTGTTTATAATTCACTGCAATATGTTACTGGAATGAATCAGACATGATGCAGAATTTGTCAATATTTTATGTCGTTTATTTATTTTTATAATTTTTTATAATTCCAAAATACAAGAATTTGTATACACACCATCCACTGATACAGATACAATTCAATTGTTTTTATAGCATTTAATTTTAAGATTTAAAATATATTTCATTAAAATATTACTGTAGGAATGTAGCAAATTGCTGTCTTATTCAGTTTTGTATGATGTTATTGTTTTGAACATAAGTTTAACAGTTTTGAAAACAGTATGTAAGCATGTGCAAACTGGCCTGTACGTACACAGAGTTTTGGCAGTTGTTGTGTCTGATTGAGAAAAGAATTCATGAAATTTGAGAGATGTGGTCATTGAATGCATTTTGTGCCAAAGCAATGATAATTGATCCTCAGTTTAGCCCACATAGACTTCTGTTGTGCTCACTGTGTGAAGAGTTTTGCAAAAGTGACCTAAGTATTGAGAAATGTGTCCTAGCGTCTGTAAAAAACTGAAAGAGGACAAAATGACACAGATATGATTTATTTTTGTCCATTTCCTCTTTTTAGTTTCTCCTGACCCCACCCTCCGTCCCTCTGTTCTTCCTTCTCTTCTCCTGTCTAAACACATCTTTGTATTTGACTATAATGTTGTTACTCAAAAATGATTGACACTTTGAGCTTTGTGTTTTGAGGTTTGTTTACTGAGAACTGAGGTTCAGTTTGAGAGTCATGTGACCCTTCTGGAAAACATGTGGATTCAATTTCATCCTAACAAAACAAGTTCCCACCTTCTTCCCTTCGTCTTGTGATGAGAAGATCAAGGAAGAAGCAGAAATGTCAGCGGTCAGAGACATGTATGAAGGACTGGATGTTGGAAACATGACTGAATCTGAACAAAGGAGACACAGAAACATCCAGCTGAACCAACATCCAGATGTTCTCTTCAGAGTCTACAGACGAGGTCATCTGCATGTTCTGCTCTTCAGACCCACCGATGGCCTCCAGTGGATGAGATTATTCAGAGACGGACGTGAACACCTCTTCGCTCAGTGGACTATCAGACACCGGCAGATTCGGGATGTGATCAGTATCTCTGGACAGCAGGAGGAACTGGAAGGATTCTGTGACAGGTTCATGCAACATCTGCAGGGGTTTCAAGACAATGATGATGAGATTGAAGAGCTGAGAGCAAGAATACGAGAACTTGAATTAGAAAACAGAAGACTTAGAGAACAATGACTGCTGCCAAAGATATGAGGTACAAAATACAAGCATTTATTCTTTTGAAACAGCTTAAAGAAAGTGCATGTTGTGTGTAGTTTTGGCATTCATTTCTGATACAGAATTTAAACATACAGGACAGTAACAACCAGAGTCATCCTGGATGAGAGATAAATCACTGATGTGTTGATTTGATTAAAGACACACAGCTTTCATTTCACAGTAAAACATTTTACTTTCGGTTTCAACAAGAATGTAGTATATCTCATGCCTAGAGCACCTCCTAGTGGTCATTATATAAAACACAAAGGAACCTACATGAGACATTATGATTTGACCGTTTTTGCTGAAAATATATCTTAAAATTGAACCTGTTAACTCTCACCCCCACTTTTTTATAGACATGAAAATTCACTATCCAAACTTACAATTCAAGAATACTTTGGAATATAGACATAAGGCTGGCCTTGTTTTAAAGATGAAAATTGGCAGTTTATTGTAGAAGTGAAATTATGTAAGTGAAACAGAAAATAAGTTATATAAGTTTAAGTAAAAAAAAATATTTATTTATTTTATTTATATAAAAAATATATATTACAAAACAAGTTTTACAAGAAAATCAAAGCCAAAAATCAGAACATGTTGTGTTCTAAATTTCAGGTTGATATCTCAAAAAATGAGCTTTCAGTAAGATTTTGTTTGGGCGCAGTACCACACTTTTTCACTAGATGACACCCAAGCTCCATTACTGACCATATAAGGGTGTCTCCATTTCCATATATGGTTTGAGTGATCTGAACCATATGTTTCCATTATTTTCATACAATTTATGAAGTAGACATCCTATATAGAATTAGTATAGAAAGTTTAGCAGAATTTGACATGAATTCAACCTCTAATAAACATAAAAACAACATGTATGTGGGTTATAGCTCGCCGCCACAATTATACATTTTCTATTAAAAACATTTTCAGACTTTAAAAAAAAAAAAAAAAATTGAATGGATGTTATCTTTTGAACTCTTGGCATGAAAACAAACATGTTTCAACCAATCTTAAATGATTTATCATGTTCATCGCTATTTCAAAATAAAGGTCTGAACATGCCTTATGAGTATGATAATATTCTTGTTGCAAATTGATAAATTACTCTCTGTAATTAATTTTGAAAATATGCAGAGAGTAGATATTTCAAATTATATATAGTTTGTCAAGATTAGTGTAGGTTTAGTATAGGATATTACTGTTTTAATATGTAATGGCTGAGGGGCCACCGCTGGGCTAGTGACAGTTAACAGTTATGCCCATTTTTATAAGATGTAATATAAGAATATAAAATACCTCACTGATCATTTATAAATCCATGTTGTGAATACTCATTTCTGATTACAGTCATAAACACAAGTAGGGCTGTTTTCGTGCATGTGCCTTTAAATGCAAATGAGCTGCTGTGCCCCGCCCCCTCTCTACAATAAGATCCCCTTATGTCATAATGTGAGCGAAATCTGAGCGGGTCCTTTTTTCACATGCTTGCAGAGAAAGGCTTGCCAAAACAAAGTTACTGGGTTGTCCTTTTTCACATTTTCTTTGTTGATAGATGCACCAGAGACATGATTATAGCACTTAAACATGGAAAAAGTCAGATTTTCATGATATGTCCCCATTAAGAGATATTTTTATAATAGTGTTTTCTAACATAATAATAAAATTTGTTTTAATTTGGTCTAATTCATGCAAATTCAGCAGAGTTCACGTCAAGGAAAGCAAAAGAATGAGCTTCGTCTTATTCAGCATAATTTGTGCAAACACTAAGTGCAAATAACAATAGATTCTATTTACACTCTAAAAATATATTTTCTTTGCAAGAAGTGCAAATTGAAGTTAGATGCTATTTAGTAATAAAGATATGCACATTTGCCAGATTTAGCTGAACAGACATTAACAAAGATGAAGTTGTCAGTTTTCAGATTTCATGGTTCTGTTAGCTTGCATATTTTCATGCATGTTTATTCTTTATTTATAGACATAAAATAATGAATATAACAGTTGATTTGTTGTACATCTTCCACACAGAGAACAAGTTAACAGGCCGAGATGAATCCTGGACGAGTCCTGCATCATTTCAGCGTTTTCAATAACAACCGTGTGCTTTACTGTAAGAAAGCAAACTATTTGCTTTGTTTTTATGTTTAATTTCATAATCATTAGTCAATTATATGCAGTTGTCATTTGATTTATCATTTATTCATATTATTATTATATGATTTACATTTATTAATTTTATCATTAAATTATTTTATTATTATTATTGTTCATGTCATTTTATACTTTATTTTACTTATTTCCCTGCTCTTGCAATGTTTGCTATAGTTGTTCAATCTTCTGATTGTGTGGTTTGAAGGGAGGTTTGTCTTCACGAGAGAATGTCTCCATTTCAAGGTTTTTAAAACAGTATTTTCCACCGTTTTTCCCTCTGTATAAAAACACTTGTTGGAATTGTACTGGTCAGATGAAGTCAGAGCATTGGGAAGTGTAATATGCAACATATGCAACTGAGATTAATCAATAAACTCTGCTCTTTTTTATCACTTCATCTCCCACTTCTTCCCCAGTAAACTCTCAGGCTGAGAGACGATTGATCTTCTGGCAGGGATTCGGCATCCGGGTTGAATCTGATATTTCTAACATGGAGATTTATCCTTTTCACAATACATATCGTTTCAAAGCAGCTTTACAGAAAATGCATGTGTCTACATTACATAGATGATCTGTTATCAGAGGAGCCTAAGTTATGTATTTCACAATTATTCAAATCATGAGGTTAGCTAACAATGCATTAGTTTAAACAATGTACACAGCAAAATCATCAACTCTGCTCAGAGTACATATGGTCCATCTTTAAATAGTGTTAAAGTAACACTGAAGGAGAGTTAAAGTTAATGAGATAATTAACAATTAATAAATCTGTGACAGAAGTCACTTGTAGTTCTTGTTTTTTCTTATTTCTTCAGTGATTCTGCTTGTTAACAGCAGGCGTTCATCACTAATATGCAATCATTACTTCATTAATTGCTTAATTATCTCATTAATTTTAACTCTGCTTCAGTGTTATTTTAACACTATTTAGAGAGGGACAATATGTACTCTGAGCAGAGTTGATTTAACTCTGGGGATTTTGCTGTAAATAAGTTTAAAGATAAAAAAAAAATAAGTTAAAAATAAGTTGAAATAAAGAATACATGTTGTGATCAATTATACAGGGATCTTGGATCAAATTTGTCACTTTTTACTCCAATGAATATTTCTCATTGTTGTTTTGTTTTTGAAAGTCAATTTAAACTTTAAAGTGTTGACTACAGATAAAAATACAATAACGGGGCATGTTGTCACAGTTGAATTGTCATATTTGCCAGTATTGTTCACTTGTTCATCAACAAACTTGTATAAAATATGGTGATATTGAAATTTTAGTTTTATTTCAAAACCTACATTTGTAATGATATTCTCCTCTCATTATAATTATTCTTCATTTTCTAATAAAGATTTTCAGTTTTCACTCTTCATTTACTTTGGACGACATGGAGAGGCCAGACTAATGGTAAGTTATGTTGTTCATAGTTTATTTTATTTTTTTAATACATAATTTCTGGTGAAATTTTAGTGATATTACTGATTATTTAATATTAGATGATTAAAAAATAGGAATGCCATCTTTCCTGTAGCTAATAATAAAGTTCAGGAAGCCATTTATCATGATGTTAAAGTGTTTGGACTGCCAGTTTATTACAATCTCTTTCAACTCAAAGAGAGTGGCTGCAATGATGCTGTCCTTAAGTGCTGTTAGTGAGAATATTAGTACAGGAAGTGCTTACGGAGCCATGCAGAAACTGTTCAGTCTCCATAGAGACAATGTAGACAGCGCCCTCTTCTGGACTGAGTTTGTCATTAGGCATGTTTGTGTATTAGAATACATGGCAAAAGTAACAGGATGGAATAAAATATTCTCTGTATAGAGCTAGACTACCATATTCCACATAATCCTGCATAGTGACTCTTATCTTAATGTATGTCCATATGATTTCATTGTGTTCACTTGATACCCAGCAAATATTATAAAAATATCATGATGTTACATATTTGTTTGTTTTGGAGAAGAGAATTCACAAAAATAATTCTAATTTATGACAGTTTTGACTACTGCTATAGAGAAAACACTCATTTATGTGACTGGACATTTGACTAAAACATTACTGAGATATAATTTTATCGAGATATAATTCCCTGTGTGACAACTAGCCGCGATCTCCTCTATATTTTGAGAATTATTAAAGAATGGCTGGAAATAAAGTTCTGCAAATGATACAAACACAAGAAAACTGATATCAATTCATGGGTTAACAGAAATTGTGTAATTACACAAGCAACTAAAATCCCAAAATCTATTAAAAGATTTTTTCCTCTTTAGGTAGTCACTATTTCAAAACATCACTAAAATATGACGTCACTGAATTTTCTCTTTGGTTCCAAAGATTAAAAAAGTATTTATGTGAAATATTTATGCACTTGCTATAGACTTCTACTGTTTATTTAAATTCATTACTATTTGTTTATTTTTATTTTATGTAGAGTGTTATAATATTATTCTGTGCTGAATAACAGAGAAATATATCTTATGAATAGTAATGATGCGAGTGTCCAATCATCATGGACATGACGTAGTTAATATTCATGAGCTCCGCCTCCGCGCACCCAAACAGAGAAGCGTGTCTCTCGAGCTCGCTGCTACACTGTTGTCACTCTCTGCTCGGCTGGTAAGTTCATTTATTTAATTTGTTAAAAACAATAACAGCTTTTACACACATCTACAGATGGACAAGCTCAATTTTGGACAGTGAAAATTTCCGAAACATTCATAGTACCGTCAAAAAATGAGCTTCCATGTTGTCAGTCGCCCCAGTCTGGTCGTTGTTTGTCTGTGGACTGATACTGTGTGTTTAATGTTGCATTTGCATGATGCATGTATTGAACACACTAAATGCTCAGTGTTTTTCCTCCTAAAACAAAGTGTTGTCGAGGGCAGTAAGGGAGAGAGTTGACACTTACTTCCGGAAATAGAATTCACTTTTCCTTGAAAGAACTGAACTCCCTTCATTAATATGTCTGTCAGTAACGCTGATGTTCTTGTTTACATCAAGACTTAACAACAAAATAGAATGATAACCATAGATACTACTGTGAAATGCACCAATATATGGTCTTTATATCATTATCTTTATGTAAATTGTCATTATTTTAATTTTATTTTATTGGGAAGCAGTTACAGTTGATACCAAATAACCACAGTTTTATTGATTGTTTATTTACTATGGTAACTATGACACAATCATGGGTTTGCAATGAACTGGACATTAGTTTATTGTCAAATACACAATATGCATCACATTTCATACTTTGTAGATCATTAGGATGTGTTAATATGGCTATGCAGATTGATTTAAAGAGATATTAGTACTCATTTAGTGTGGTTCAGTTGATTGATCGCAGTGTTTATAGATTATGCATTGATGACAGATATAAAATTCACCTGTAAACATTAACCCTCGTGTGCTGTTGCGGGTCAGTTTGACCTGTTTTGATTTTTGAGTTGTCAGAAACATCAGTTAATTTGTGACTTTTTCTCATTTAGGGTCATGAACATGCATGCAAAGTTTCAACACGCTGATGTATTTTGACATACACACTAAATTTTGGTTACATTTGCAATGTTTGTGGGTAAATTTGACTCGCATATTTTGATGTTCTAAGGCAGACCCAAAACAATAACATGGTTATATTTTGTTATTTTAGTTTTTACTACTCTGTAAAGCTAAAAAAAGAGCTTTTCCTCACTTATTTCAATACAAAAACAATATTGCAAAAATGAGCTGTCATTTCTTTTTTCAGTCTGTCTGAAATACTGTCTAACCTACATTGTTTTTCTTGAAATTTTGTGACTTTTTCTCATTTAGGGTCATGAACATGCATGCAAAGTTTCAACACGCTGATGTTGTGAAATGTGCATACAGAAATGATATACGTTATTACTGTTCGTGGGTCAATTTGACCCATATAGACAGCCATTCAAAATCAACTACAGACCCAAAATATAAAACACTTCTGTGCTGAATGTCATAACTCCTCAACTCTAGTCCTGAAGTGCCAGTGTCTTACTGAGTTTAACAGCTTTTTATTTTTTAAAGTTTGTGGAAATATAAAGTTGTTTTACCTGTTAATTGTCCCACATTTTGAGAATAGATATGAAAATTACCTTTCTAACTTAAAAATTTCCAAAATTGTTGAAAATCTTGAATACTTCAGAGCACAGCCTTAAGTTTGGTATCTTTTGAAAGGGAATACTTCACAGATTATTGTAGATGTAAAAAAAAAAAAAAAAAGTTGTAAAAGAAAAATTTAAAACATGTATATATATATATGATATTTTTTATATTTTATATAAAATATATATTTTACAAAACATGTTCAACTCTAAAACTTAAAGAAAATTAAAGCTAAATATCTGAACAAGTTCTGTGCCAAATTTTAGGTTGATATCTCAAAAAAACAACTTTCAGTAAGATTTTTCATGTGCAGTACCAAACTTTTCCACTAGATGGCATTCAGGCTCCACCGGTGACGCTTTGATTTCCATATATGGTTTGAGTGATTCATATGGAAGTAAATTAATGCCAAATGTTTTTGAAATAAAAAGCTTGTTGAATTGCACTAATTAAAAAAAAAACATGATAAAATATCATAGAGGTTGCATTGCTCTTCATCAACACGCATTAGCGGCTGCCTGCAGTTCCCCGATGTGAAATGTTGAATTTTCTGCTGAATTTGAACCACTGAATTTGTGGAAGTGAAATAAAATGGACCGAAAATTGCTAATTGAATTTTTTAAGTTGTATTTTTAAACAGAATTAATATGTTGGAAGTGAAATCTGAAAGGTGAATATAAATTATTGAATTTTTAGTAATGAAAATTTTGAATTGAAATATTCACAGCTTAAATATACAACCATGTTGAATTTCAGCCCATAAAAATGCAAGCCTTAAAAATACAATGCATCAAAATGTAAGCACAGCTAATGTAATGCATATATTTTTTTTTCAATTAGTTCAATTCAACAAGCTTTTTATTTCAAAAACATTTGGCATTAATTTACTTCCATAGATCTGAACCATATTTTTCCATACTTTTCAAAATATTTATGAAGTAGACATCCTATTCAGAAGACGTTTTGGCAGTAATGTTAATATTTGATTTGAATTAAATCCCTAAAACACATATATAAAAACATACGGAAAAAATCAGAGCGTGTGTTATAGTTTGGCACCACATATGAAAACGGGTCTGAAAGCTTTCAAATGATATATGGAAGAGTGCATGAGGGTTAAATAAGTCTAAGGTTCACTGTTAGGAACATCTTGATTTGTAATGCGTCAGTGGAAAAAACCCATCTGAAATATATTAATCTGGGATGCAGATGATTGACTTGCTGCTTGATTTTGTCTTGGGTTTCCACGTCCCTTTTGTAATGTGTTTTACATGATGTTCAATGCTCAAAATATGCTTCAACAGTCCAACAGGAAGTGATGTCAGTTAGTTGTTTTGTTTTGAATGTCTGATTACACAAGGACAGCACTTGTGATATGTGGTTGTGCCAGTGACATTTAAACAGTTGATTGACCTCCGTAGTATTTTTGGTTACTCAAAATATCTTCTTTTGTGTTCAGCAGAAGAAAGAAACTCATACAGGTTTGGAACAACTCAAGGGTGAGTAAATGATGACACAATTTTCATTTTTGGGTGAATTGGCCCTTTAAATGCAGTCTAGATGAAATTCAACACGCTTGCACTAAAATATTCCATAAATCCGATTACAGTGTTTGTATTTTTGCATATGTAAACAGTTTAATTATCAAGACAAGATAAAACATGTTTTGAATAAACCTTGAGTTTGTTCCTAGAGAAAGTACTTTTAGTATTAGCAGATAAACAACAGGGTTTGTGTGAATTATTTCTCTTAAAGTCAGTATGAAACAGCATTTGCAAACCATTTTATCTCTTTCATCTGATGCATTTCTTAAGGAAAGATAATGAAGATAAAGTAAAGACATGGAGCAAGTTTTTATGTTTAAATTAATGTGTATTGATGTTCACAGTAAGACTATTAAGAACGTGATTTATTTTCATGCTGACTTGTATTCATGTTATCCATATTTATGTAGATGTTTGGTGAATGGGGAAACTTTTATACATGAATAATACAATGTGCAACCACCCAAATCCCTCTAAAACCACATAAAACTGCATGAAATAGTGTTTCCTGGTGACACACATGAAGGTTGTGCAAGAACAGCGTGTCAGAACACATGCTGAAACAAATCAACAATTCACCAGGCAGAGAAACTGAAGCACTGAGTGTCAAAATGATGAATGCATTTTTAATGAAAGATCAGATTCTGTTAAAAGAGTAACAAATCTGCTGTGCATCCTGGATTTAAAGTGAAATGATTATTGCTCTTAAAGGATTATTTCACTATAATTATTATAATAATTTACTCACCTTCATGTCATCCAAGATGTTCATGTCTTTCTTTCTTCAGTGGAAAAGAAATGAAGGTTTTTGAGGAAAGTTTTTCTCCTTATAGTGGACTTCAATGGAGTCCAAACGGTGGAAAATGTCAGTTTCAGTGCAGCTTCAAAGAGCTCTACATGATCCCAGACGAGGAATAAGAGTCTTATCTAGAGAAACCATGTCATTTTCTAAAAAAAAATAAATAAAAATTATATACTTTTTAAGGTCACACAGGTGGAAGTACTGCAGTAGAGCGAAAAACTCCTTCATCTGACAACGTTGTTTTGCATTTTTTTTGTAAAGGCCGTTTGACTTTTTTTGCACGTTCACTTTGTAAACACTGGATCGGTACTACCACCTGTGTCACGCGTGACCTTTCCAACATGATTACGTCATGCATGGCGCATTGCAGAGCAGTGCAAGATGAGTATTTATGGTTAAAAAGTATATAAATGTTTATTTTTTTTAGAAAATGGCTGATGGTTTCTCTAGATAAGACTCTTATTCCTCGTCTGGGATCATGTAGAGCTCTTTGAAGCTGCACTGAAACTGACATTTGGACCTTCAACCCGTTGAACCCCAGTGAAGTCCACTATATGGAGAAAAATCCTGGAATGATTTCCTCAAAAACCTTCATTTCTTTTCCACTGAAGAAAGAAAGACATGAACTAATCCTTTAAATAAAGTGTTCTGCCACCTTGAACCTTCATATATGATTACTGTATAAGATCTGCATCTGTTTTACTCCTACGGTTTTAACCAGTTTTTACAGAATGTGAAGATTTGGAAAAGTGGGGGAAAATATTATATCCTTGTCCAGGTACCTTGTGTCACTATTAAAGTGTCCAGAAAACAACATTTTACTGTATTTTGGGTAATTTCTGTGAAATTCAGTTTAGGTGTTTTTTTGTTTTGTTTTGTTTTTTCAATGAAATGATTGTACTATATTTTATTTCGATAATGTTTTTTATTTAATATTTTGTATTTTTAGGGGATTTTATGGTACTAAATTATATTTATGCAGTATTTGTAATCCATTTTTTCACTTTTTGAGCATGGACCTGAAAATGAAATTTCCAACTTAAACTGTCATAAATCTTGAAAGCTTTGGAGCAACAGAATGAAGTTTGGTCTCTTTTTAGAGACGACACTTGGCAGATAATTGCTGTGAATTTAATTTAATTGTTATGAAAAATGCACAAAAATACCTTTTTTTTTTTAAAGCTGCAGTCCGCAACTTTTTTTGGTTAAAAATTATCCGAAATCAACTTTTGAACAAGTACATAACCAGCCAGTGTTCAAAACAATCTAATTATCTTGTCTCGATTCACGACAGTTAGCTTGTAATAATGTTTTATAATAAGAGAGAACTGGCGGATTTCCGCGGGAAATTCAAGCATGCAGCAGTTCCTCTGTGCGTCATTACGTCACGTCTGTAAACAGAAAGGAGTCCCGTCGAGAGGCTCAGTTAAATCATGTGAGGATGCAGCCGGTAGCGGCATGTTTATAGCCTTTTCTCACAGCAGCTGAAATAATTAAACTAATCATTTTGATGGTGGATTGTAATCCAGAAAGATCCAAATGACAATCATCAGTGACAGCTGGAGATTCAGCCATAGTCAAAAAGCAAAAGACTTCGGACTGTGGAGTGGCTACAGAAATTGAAATCTACAGGTAACGCTACAGGTCACGCAGTGCTGATGTTGTTAACATTAACGATTTGAGAACAAAGTATAATGGTAATAATAATTTGCACGGTTTGGCGTGATCTGAGCTAAGCGATCGTTAGATTTAATCAGCAAACATTAGATTCATCCGTGCTGACGAGCTGTGCCGAAGCACAACGCACGTACAGATAACTGTTCCGCATATGACTGCAATCGCGTGTTTCAAACAGAGATGGCGACAAAGAGGAAAAACTGCGGACAGCAGCTTTAATGAATTATATATTTTCCAAAACACGTTTTACTCTATAACTGTTAGAAAAATCAAAGCCTTAAATCTAAACAAGTTGTGTTCCAAATCTGAGGTTGATATCTCAAAAAATGAGCTTTCAGTAAGAATGTGTTTGGTTGCAGTACCAAACGCTTCCACTAGATGAAATTTGCTTCCCATTCATTTCCAATGCGCTAATTTTTTACCGCATACAATACAAGTGTGACTATTTTTCAGGACCATTTAACCTTTTCAAATCATGTCTTTTTTTTTGTGTTCACAAAGCAAGTGCCAAAACCTTTACCAAGTTTTGTACCGATGAAGTAGAAAAACAAAACGTAAAATTTTTGGGTCAAAATTGACTGAACAGCACCAGAGGGTTAAAGCTATTCAATCCCACAGATTTGCAAAAGCTTGTCTGATAAATGCTGAACATCATCCGCTGTTTATGTCTTTCAGAAAGACGTTGCACTCCTCCAATAAGGATGGATTTTATCTATATCTCAAGCATCATTCTAACCCTGACCGTCCCAGTGCACTGTGGGAAAGTCCTGGTGTTTCCTCATGAAGGCAGTCACTGGGTTAACATGAATGTTCTGATCCAGGAGCTTCACTCCAGAGGCCATCAGATCACCGTGATCCGGGCCCTCGACAGCTGGTACATCTCAGAGACGTCGCCGTATTACGTCTCGATGACCGTCCCGTTCTCACTGGGAGGAGACGACGAGTTCTACCGCGGTTTTGTTTCTAAACAACTGCAGATCAAACGCCAGCGGCAACCGGCGTGGACCAGATTCAGACTGGACATGGACCTCAAGGACAGATTTTCAGAAATGCACAGGAAGATTTGCGAAATGGTGATTCATATAATTGAGAAGGAACCTGTGCTGTTAGAACAGATCAAACAGGCCAACTTTGACTTGATGTTGACCGATCCCGCGAACGGAGGAGGTGTTGTTCTCGCTCACTATCTGAATCTACCTCTCGTCTTTAACGTCCGATGGACCGTTCACGGAGAAGCTCATTTCACAATAGCCCCGTCTCCGCTGTCCTACGTTCCCTTCCCGCCTTCTCAGCTGACCGACAACATGACTTTTCTTCAGAGAACGTATAACATGCTGTTTTACACATTTCGGCGTTTGCTTTACCAGCGCACCGTTGGTCCTCATTACAGCGCTTTGTGCAGCCGATATTTCGGCCCTGATTTGGACTATTTTGAATTATTCCAAGCAGCTGATATTTGGCTCATGAGGGTGGATTTTGTCTTTGAATTTCCTCGGCCAACCATGCCAAATGTCGTTTACATTGGCGGTTTCCAATGCAAACCCTCAAAAGAGCTTCCGAGGGATCTTGAGGACTTCGTGCAAAGCTCTGGAGAGCACGGCGTCATTATAATGTCTTTAGGAACATTAGTTGGGCAGCTTCCTCTTGACATAGCCGATGAAATAGCCGCTGCGTTCGCTCGGCTTCCCCAAAAAGTGATTTGGAGATACACCGGAGAGCGACCGTCGACTGTGGGCAACAACACGTTACTGGTTAACTGGTTACCGCAGAATGATCTCCTAGGACATGCAAAAACCAAGGTTTTTGTGTCTCATGGAGGAACTAATGGTATTTTTGAAGCCATTTACCATGGCGTTCCAATAGTCGGGTTGCCGCTTGTTTTCGATCAGGATGATAACATTTCCAAAATGAGACACAGAGGTGTAGCGAAGGTTGTGGACATTGCCACCATAGATAGAAGTATATTCAAAGACGCCTTACAGGAAGTGCTTAATGAGCCGTCCTACAGAACGAACATGCAGAAGCTGTCCAGACTCCACAGAGACACGCCATTAAAACCATTAGACAGCGCCATCTTCTGGATCGAGTTCGTCATGAGACACAGAGGCGCTGCTCACCTGCGCACCGACTCGTATAAGATGCCCTGGTACTCGTATTACAGTGTTGATGTCGCAGCGTTCTTAGTGTCAATTGTGTCGTTTATAGTTTTTATTATATTTAAGGTGATTAAATGTTTATGTTGCAGGTTATGTGCAAAAAGAACACGAGCAAAACAAGATTAAGTTTGAGGGTGTCTTGAAAGGTTGTGGAAATAATATATATATATACACAGTACAGTCCAAAAGTTTGGAACCACTAAGATTTTTAATGTTTTTAAAAGAAGTTTCGTCTGCTCACCAAGGCTACATTTATTTAATTAAAAATACAGTAAAAACAGTAATATTGTGAAATATTATTACAATTTAAAATAACTGTTTTCTATTTGAATATATTTGACAAAGTAATTTATTCCTGTGATGCAAAGCTGAATTTTCAGCATCATTACTCCAGTCTTCAGTGTCACATGATCCTTCAGAAATCATTCTAATATGCTGATCTGCTGCTCAATAAACATTTATGATTATTTTCAGTGTTGAAAACAGTTGTGTACTTTTTTTCAGGATTCCTTGATGAATAGAAAGTTGAAAAGAACAGCATTTATCTGAAATACAAAGCTTCTGTAGCATTATACACTACCGTTCAAAAGTTTGGGGTCAGTAAGAATTTTTATTTTTATTTTTTTGAAAAGAAATTAAGGAAATGAATACTTTTATTCAGCAAGGATGCATTAAATCAATCAAAAGTGGCAGTAAAGACATTTATAATGTTACAAAAGATTAGATTTCAGATAAACACTGTTCTTTTGAACTTTCTATTCATCAAATAATCCTGAAAAAAAAATATTGTACACAAATATTTTGTACAATTGTACACATTAAATGTTTCTTGAGCAGCAGATCAGCATATCAGAATGATTTCTGAAGGATCATGTGACACTGAAGACTGGAGTAATGATGCTGAAAATATATATATATATAATTTTTTTTTTTTTTTTAATGCCAAAAATCATTAGGATATTAAGTAAAGATCATGTTCCATGAGGATTTTTTTTTTAATTTCCTACCATAATTATGTCAATTTTATTTTTTTTAAGTAATATGCATTGCTAAGGACTTCATTTGGACAACTTTAAAGGCGATTTTCTCAATATTTAGATTTTTTTGCACACTCAGATTCCAGATTTTCAAATAGTTGTATCTCGGCCAAATATTGTCAATTTTAAAAAATTGACCCTTATGACTGGTTTTGTGGTCCAGGGTCACATATATAAATGTATATGTATGTATTTATATATAAATCTTTACTTTTATCAATTCAACACATCCTTGCTGAATAATCGTCTTTAAAGTTGTCCAAATGAAGTCCTTAGCAATGCATATTACTTACAAAAATAATTTAATTTTTCAAAAAAAAAAGAAGAAAGAAAGAAATATATTACTGACCCCAAACTTTTAAATGGTGTATTGTTACAAAATATTTCTATTTTAAATAAATGCTGTTCTTTTTTAACTTTTTATTCATCAAAGAATTCTGAAAAAAGCATCATGGGTTATAAAAAATATTAAGCAGCACAACATTGATAATAAATCATCATATTAGAATGATTTCTGAAGGATCATGTGACACTGAAGACTGGAGTAATGATGCTGAAAATTCAGCTTTGATCACTGGAATAAATTATATTTTATGGTATATTAAAATAGAAAAGCATTATTTTAAATTGTAATAATATTTCACATTTTTACTGTTTTTTCTGTATTTTTGCTCAAATAAATGCAGCCTTAATGAGCAGAAGAGACTTTTTTCAAGGCATTAAAAATAGTAATGTGTCCAAATGACCAGTATTTTGTGTGTGTGTATATGTATGTATATATGTGTATATTAGTTTGGATCATGTGACACTGAAGACTGGAGTAATGATGCTGAAAATTCAGCTTTGATCACAAGAATAAATTACACTTTACTATATATTCACATAGAAAACAGCTGTTTTAAATTGTAAAAATATTTTAAATTTTTACTGCAATTTTTGATCAAATAAATGCAGACTTGGTGAACAGAAGAAAACATTAAATAATATGAATTATTCCAAACTTTTGAATAGCAGTGTATATATTACAGTTTTGTATATAGGTGCTTTTCTCTCCATTTTTTTGGTCTGTTTATGTGGTTTTACTGATTATATCAACATTTTTAATTTAATAATAAAATAAAACATTTTTAACTTCAGTTAACGTAACGGAGATTTACCATGTGAATTCTGATTAAATGTTGTCTGTAATGTGATGTATTTCTGCAATGCACAAATATATTTATATATTATATTTTAACATTAACAGTAGCTCACACTGCATGAGTTAAAGCATTTCTACAGAATGACGTTCACTGATGAATTGTTCACATTAATATATGTATTAAGAAAGTAAATATGTGATTTCATGTTGCCTTTAAGATTGAAATGATTTCTCCCACTATTATCCCTTCCAGAAACCATTAGCACATCATTAGAGGGGTTTTGTCCCGTCTGTAATTACGGTGATGTATTACAGTGACCTGCGGGACTCGAGTCTAATAGAGGTGACGCTCAACCCACTTCCACCGCTGTAATGACTGAAAACGCTTTAATATCCGACAGTGTTTAATCACTGCTGCACGTCTTCAGAGCAATTACAGCCGATTGCAAGGATAACAGCTTTTAAACAGTCTGGATGACAGTCAATTAAAATGTATTTTATTTTACACGAGGAAGTACTGAAATTGAATATATATATAATTTTATTTTGTACATGAGCACTCCTGATACAACGTCTATATAAAGAGTCTAGTGTAATATTCAAATGCGGAAACATCACATAGATATAAAAATAAAACATGCAAACAAAAGATATTGTGTGTTACAATTGCATGATGGGAACATAAAGTGATATGGGTTGTTTATTTACATAGTATTTCCTGAATCCTTAAACAAACTGTTTAAACCCCAGTTTGTTGTGCTGATGTATGGATTGTGACTGTACAATCACTCATTTTCACTGTTACTGTAAGGCTAAAACACTGTTTTATGTTATAATAACAGCAATTATCATGTCAATCAAACTGCTTTATTACAGTGACACTCAGAAAAAACGTGCAAAAATTATACTACACTATTAAACCATAGAGGATGCACATTATACTTGAAGTTATTGCTTTTGATGGTATAATTTCTGCACATTTGTATGCGTTTTATTTGGTAATATAATGAATTACACTAAACAGAATGCATTTACATGTTGCTCCATAACATCTCAGTTGACAGCATCTGTGATTGTTGCTGATTGACACAGACAATGACTTTCATTTGGCTTTTAGTTTTTAACAAGCATGTTTGCATTAATGCATTTGCATTGGAAATCTATGAGCTAGTGTTGCAAAGGGTTTAATTTGCAGTTAAAACACATATTAATTCTTCTGCATGAAAATGTGTCGTGTGAGCCTTGTGAACAGCCCCTTTCTGTGTCCTTGTATGTATGATGTGAAAGTTACTGTGTTTAATGGCTTTACAGGATATTTTTTACATTGTGACAATGTTCATGAATATTAAGCACATTTCCCTCTAGCTCTCATTACTTTAATACATACAAGTACATTATTTAACTTGTAAATTATTCATTCATCATAGTAGTATTACAGCGCTTTTTAAAATTTATTTTGAATTTAATTAAAAAAAAACAATTATTAATCAATTATTTTTAATACATTTTAAAGATATATTGAATTTTGTTGGATTGCAGTGCTTCACTGTCATAATGTCTCAATGCAAAACTTTTTTTTAACTCGTATAATCTTCTCTGTTCTTGTAAACGGCCACTTTCTGGTGTTAGTTCCCTCCGAAAAGTTAACTACTCACCCTCTTGTTGATCTAAAGCTGTATGACTTTATTACTTCCTTAAGGATAATTGATAACACTTTACAATAAGGGTTAATGTATTAACTAACATGAACTAACCATGAGCAATACATTTGTTACTGTATTTACTAATCTTCGTTAACATGAGTTCATTGTTTGTTAATGCTCACAGTGCATTAACTAATGTTAACAAGATTTTAATAATGTATTAATAAATGTTTAAATTAACATTATCAAAGATTAATAAATGTTGTAAAAGTGCAGTTCATTATTAGTTCATGTTAACTAATGTGAAGTGTTACTGGATGATTGTGATGTTTTTGCTCTTTTCCATGCAATTTAATTTTTCAAACTTCAAAAAGGCACCATAAAAGTAGAGTAAAGTTCTGTTTGTGAAATTGTTCACCGACTGTTTTCCCGTCACGATCGGATCAGTGTGATTCATGGATGAATCATTCAGCAGCTTCAGTCCTCATTCATTCATTCAGTTGCAGTGAAAGAGCGAGCAGTCTTCAGAACGTGTCCTTTACTCCACAGAAGAAAGAAAGTCATACAAGTCTGGCACACTTGAGGGTGAGTAAATGACTGAATCTTCATTTTGAATCATCCCTGTAAGTACATGTTCTTGTGTGTTACTCACTGCGCTATTACATGAACACTGTAACGTAAAGAGATGGTTACAGAAGGGCTTGTGACACAAGTGTTTTTCTTCTGCTATCAGCTGGAGCTGTAGAGGGTCATCTCCGCCACATTGGCATCTTGAGTTTCCATCTCCTGCTGGCAGCTTTCTCTGATCACGTACACGACCAGTCCGAAACAGATAAAAATGAGCAGCACTATGCCGATCACCTGTTAAAGAGACAGAGAAACGGTGATCGTCTGAAACGGGTAATGTGAAACTAGTGATTTAATAGGGGTTTACTGGTCAATTAGATGTTTAAAGAGGACTTCAAATTTGTATTTGTAACATAATGGTGTTGATGAATCACACAAAACTTGTTTTGAATTTGTCCAAGTCATATTTCACCATTTAAAATAAAAAAAGAAATTATATTTTTCAAGAAAATAAAGCCTTTTTTAGGATTTGTTTTTGTATTGTGACATTATTATTTTTTTCATATTTATTAATTGTATATTTCACCATTTAAAAAAAAAAAAAAAGGAATTATATTTTTTAAGAAAATAAAGCCTTTTTAGGATTTGTTTTTGCATTGTGACATGGTTTTTTTTTTTTCATATTTATTTTTATATTTCACCATTTAAAAAAAAAAAGGAATTTATATTTTTTAAGAACATAAAGCCTTTTTTAGGATTTGTTTTTGCATTGTGACATTATTTTTTTCATATTTATTAATTATATTAATATTATTTTAATGTTTATATTATTTATATATTATAATATATAATATATAATTATTATTATATTCATTTTCATATTATTTAATATTTAGAATATATTTTAATACTTCTTAATAACCACATTTCCATCTTGTTCTCATTACTGTATTACCAAAAAACAAAAACAAAAGTTTTTTAAATTGTAAAATATTTATATATCATTGTGGTATTTGTTGTACTTTTTAATATATATTTTGTTTTTAATTTAAAATAATATTTTTAACAGTAACATTAATTTTATATATTTAAATATAATATATAGATATATTATATATTATATTTATATATATTATAAATATAATATATAATATATAGAATGTATATTTTTTATTCATTGTAATACATTATTTTTATACTTTTACAAATTATATAGAATATAGATTTATGCTTCTAAAAGTCAACTTAATTTCTTTAAGCAAAAAAAAAAAAGAAAAAAAAATTATTTTCATTTTATTTTGAGCTGAAATGTGACCTGCACATGTTTTTGTGAGATTTCCCCATTAAATGATCATAGACACATTAACAAAACATGTACATCCACTATAATGAACAAATTAATTGGTTAATTAATACATTAATTGGTTACAGAAGAAGTAAATTTAATGTCTAATGTTCCATTGGTGGTTCAGAATCTAGTCAAGACTGGAACTAAGCTATAAATATTGATATTGATAGTATCAAAGTTCTATAGATGTTCTCTATAGCAGAATTCCACAAATGTATCAATGTATCTGTGGAGTTCTACAAGTGTATCAAATATCTTCAGAGTTCTACAAATGTATCAATGTATCTTCACCGTTCTACAAACGTATCAGTTATCTTCAGAGTTCTACAAATGTATCATTGTATCTGTGGAATTCTACAAATGTATCAATGTATCTTTAGAGTTCTAAAAAACGTGTCACTGTCATTTGAAAGTGACACAGAGTTATCAGGAGGTCTACTGGTGCGTAAAGACTCAAGAACTGTCCTGACGGGCTTCTGGATCTCACCTGAGACTCCACAAACAGTTGCTGTGAGCGCAGCATGAGTTCCTGAGGAGTGACGCTCTCCTCTTGAGTAGGCTCGCACCATTTCTGCGGAGCGGCTTTGTCCACGATCACGAAGCGTCCGTGCCAGTCTGTCATCGCGCAGGCGAAATACTGACCGTCCAGGAAGAGCAGGATCAACCAGACCACGGCGGGAACGAAACCGGACAGGGACACGGTCCTCCTGCACCAGATGTCACACCTGCATCCCTGAATGATCATCATCAGCGCCAAGGCCATGACGGCGGGAATGATGAAGAATGCGGAGGAAAACAGCCCGTTCCAGGCCGGATTACACGGACACTCAAACTCCAGCTCCACCAACTTCTCCAGTCCCATCAGGATGAAGCCGAAGGCCACGTTGGACACCAGAGGACTGTTGCTCAGTTCATTCTTCAGTCTCGTAAGCCATTGTTGTCGACTTCCCATACTAACAACACCTGAGAGTCAGAGGAGAGCTGGTCAAATTCCTCCCACACATTTGCAGAAGGTTCACTGATGCGAGACGAATTGATCCTGGGGCAAGTTTTCCCCCTCCTGACCTTTCCGTTCCCATTGGCTCGGAACAAAGGTGGGTGTGTCGTCCCGCACCTCTCCTCTGCAGATGATTGGCTCACGGCGGGCGGCGGGTGTGGCTTCCATTTAAATGTTTCTTTCATTGACGTGCTTGAGTAAAGTGGAGGGAAAAGTGTCTGCTCTGTTATTGGGCGCTGCGGATCTGGACGTGCTGTGTCATCAGAATCATTCTCAACTCATGAGCTTTGTTTAGGGTCGCCTTTACTCCTGGGAGCCTTTTTTAAAAGAATCCTTAGAAATGCAAACACAACCAGTCAAAAGTGTGTGACCCTAAAACCTTTTACCCTAAAGGCTTCTGCTTACAAAGTTTGTTTGATAGACACATATAAATTGTGCTTACATACGAATTTCTTTAGAAAACAAAAATTAGTAGATAGTGAAGGCAAAACATCAGAAGTTCAGCATGTTCCTCCTTCAGTAGTGTTTAAAAGCATCACAGAATGAACCATGAATGTTTTTAATTTTTAAAATAATAGGTAAATTCAAAATATTTTGAATGCATTAATATATTCATTGTAAGTAAAACTCGATAATCAAAAGCAGATCATGTAATAAATGAGCAATATCACATGAGTAGCCGTGCGATTATGGCTGTATATCAGCATTCGGCCGTAGGTAATCACATCATGATGATATACAGCCATAATGCACGGCTACGAGTGTGATATTACGCTTATACAACAGTTCAATGGCACGAGTGTGTAAATAAACAACGCAGTTAAATCGTCAGGTCAATGTCCTTATTAAATCTATTACAAAATCTGTTTAAATGTCAGCTGAGGAAAGCGATCTTTGTATTTGTCTATTTTTACAGTTAAAACAACCTCCTTTGTTTACAAAAGTCCCTTTCAATTTAAAAGTCTCTTGCGACTGACTCATTCACTCGTAAGTTTGCCGCCATCTAAAGGCGTATTTATGTAACTTTCAAACTTAATCCATATTACGCACTAATGGCTCCTTTCTCAATACCAAATACAACATTATTTATATTAAATATTTATTGAACAGCAATTTTTAAATTAAGAACAACAGCCATTATAAATGACAATAGGAAATAAACACAGTTGTACAATTCAGTCAAACGTAATTATTAAATTTAACACAGCGATTCGATTTGTCCAGGAACAAAAAATAGATTAATAAGACCAAAGATTGCCTGTTTTATGTACCCAAAATTAATTATATCTCATGTTTAAACCACTATAAGAGCCAGCGGAAAATCCACGAAGCACTGGCTGAGATGAAGCTGTTCTCAGCGGGTACTCGAGCACTGAACGGCCTGGAGCTCGCATCTCCGAAAACATCTGAATAAATTGTAAAATAGGCGCTATGATTAAATATAAGACATATTTCAGGTCTAAACAATTACATTCTCATCTAAAAAAACTTAAAACTACAGTTCGTGGAACAACAAATGTAGTATTTGTAAAAAATATGGCAGATTTGCTTGGCTGCCATGACAGTCGCTTCAAGCGAAGTGATACAAACGGTGAAAAGGTAGGAGTGCTGTTATCACTAGAATATCACACGGCTCTCAGCCAATCAGATTCAAGAACCAGAAAGACCTGTTGTTTAAGTGCATTTAATACGTTCTAAAAAGTGAAGGTTCCAAAAGTGATGCAATAGAAAGATTCCATTTTGAAGAGTGTATCAATTCACAATATTCTCATTGTTTTATTTAATACCAAGATACTCTGTTTCATAAAACTGAATAGTGTTAGAGGAAGATGAGCAATCCATACCTGGTTTTCCAGAGAGGATTTGTGTGCTCATTTGTCCATCAGATGGCGCTGTGTGAATGTGAGCGTGTGCAGACAGAGGTCATGATTCTCTTCAGCTCTTAATCCTGACTGACTGTGTGTTAATGACGAGCCCACGATCACACTGTGTGGATAACATGATTTCTTGGTGAAAATCTCGGTAGTGCCCTAGATAAATGTTCTATGGAAGCCTTGAGACATTAATAAAAAAGTACCATTATACTACCATGCCTACTATTCTTTGAAGTAGGCTACTTTCATTTAATGGAGTACCATTTGAATGCAATTGTGCATGAATATGGTATTTATTCAGTACCATGGTACAAGGGAGATCGGGGCTAGTAATTTTGTCCTCCAAACTAATTCAAATATCATATTTTTATAATATATGTTGGGTAACATAATAAAACCATATTGATATTAAGACAAGAGGACAAAAGTATTTATATATATATGTCGACTTGGGGCAAGTTGTCACATTTTTTAAATATGTTTTAAATGTTGCATTTTTATAAAATGTATTAATTATAATCTCTATTGCCCAAAACAACATTAAGACATTATTGTAGGCAACTTTTTTGCATTTTTTTTTCTGTTTTATTATTTGTTATGATTTATTATTCATTAAATGAAATGGAACAATAAAAATGTTATTTTTTTTCCCCTGGAAAAAAAAAGTATATATATGCATGTCTCTATAATGGAGAGATTATATTAACTTTTATTATGCAAAAAAGTTGCCTACAATAATGTCTTAATGTTGTTTTGGCCGATAGAGATTATAATTAATACATTTTATAAAATTGCAACATTTAAAACATATAAAAAAAATGTGACAACTTGCCCCAAGCTG
Source organism: Ancherythroculter nigrocauda (assembly GCA_036281575.1). Lineage (NCBI taxonomy): Eukaryota > Metazoa > Chordata > Actinopteri > Cypriniformes > Xenocyprididae > Ancherythroculter > Ancherythroculter nigrocauda. The sequence continues at coordinate 1,813,446 of VTFQ01000005.1, read as the reverse complement.
ACATTTATATTATATATATATATATATATATATATATATATATATATATATATATATATACTTTTGTCTTGTCTTAATATCAATATGGTTTTATTATGTTACCCAACAGATATTACCAAAATATGATATTTGAATTTTAGTTATATATATTACAAACTAAAATTAAAAATAATATTTTATATATATATATATATATATATATATATATATATATATATATATATATATATATATATGGTGGGTTATTGTTGTGAATGCAGTACAAAGTTTGTATTTACAATAAATTGTCTTTCAGAAATAATCTACAGGTAACAAATATTAATTGGAGTAAAATGTGTCACCATAATCGCCCTCTATATCTTACTATATCTTCATTGTACTGCGTGTTACTGTGTTGTTTTTGAACTCCACAGCGATTGAATGGCGCTGAAGCTGCGCAGAGCTGATGCGCTCGAGGCACAGCGAACGAGAGCGCGCGCCGACAGCTGATGATGCGCGCGAATGAGCCTCGGGGTGCGCGCACTGACAGCTGAAGGTTCTTCGAGATGACGGACACTCCGATGGCCCATCATCATCATTATCATCATCATCAGCAGCAGCAGCAGCATCAGCATCCCTGAGCGCCGGGCAGCAGCAGCGTCCTCATCCTCATCCGTCCTCCATGCAGCAGAGCCGCGCAGCGCCTGTCGCGTTTCTCGCCGTCCGTCCGCGCTCCTCCTCCGCCATCCTCTGCGGCTGAAGCCGCTCCGCGCTCATCCTCAGCTCGCCGTGTCCCGTCTCTCTCCTCCTGCAGGATGCTGTCCTACACGGGGATGCTCGCGCTGCTCCTCATCCACGGGAACGTGATGCTCCCATACGTATCATCTCAGAACGGTAAGGATGACGGGACGCGGTCGTCGGGATCTGTGTGTAATCTGCTTTAGAGGTCGATGCCATCTTTCTGATGACAGACACCCCGCTGCATTACAGTCGTGTTGATTTGTGGGGCGCACGGGCTGGAGAAGTGGGAATTAGTTGATGCACTTTCTGTCAGGGCGTTTAATTTTAGGCGCTCGTGTTTATAAGGAGTGCTCCTCATATTCTCCAGAGTAATCCGTGTTGTTTACACTCGCCCTTCTGACATTCACATCCTCACACATCTCGTGACTCCTGTGAGTGTTTGAGGAGAAACCCTAAACATTGTGTAAGCTGGTTATTAATACAGAAGCTGCTTTATATGCAGTTGGAGCTGCTCTGCGTTTGAAATGGAAAGCAGTGGCTTTGTGAGCAGTAAATAATGAGTGCGTGTCCCTGAAGGCATGTGTCTGACTTTACATTCTGGAGAGTCACAGCTGTGACCAGGAGAGGGCAGATTCATCACCTGCAGACAAACAAGGCCAGGGTATTCCCTCCTCAGCCAGCAAAAAAAGGGAAGGGAAGGGGAAAGAAACAACACTGAAGCATCAGTCAGTTTTATGTCCAAAAGGCTGTTTTTGTGCAATGCATCACAAAAAAAAATCAGCTTCAAACGTGATGTTGGCTCTGGCAGCGCAGATGTCTGGCTGTAACTTGTTTAGATCTTCATGTGGTGAATAATGAAGTTATATTCAGTCCTTAGATGATCTGAATGTGGCTGATTTGCACCAGTGAAAGTGATCAGGAGGAAAGAGCTGTCACATGAATATAATGATTATCTAACAGGTTTCCCAAAAGTGTTGCATGTTGGGCCACTTAAACTAACAGATTAATGTTGGTTTATTTATCATGACTATATATGAGAATGTGTTTATCATTGAGAAATTCACTATTATATTATCTAGTTGTGACTTTTGTATTGTGTGTATGTGTTATATAGCACATTAAAAAGTAAATATATATAGATATATAGTAAAGTGTGTGTGTGTGTGTGTGTGTGTGTGTGTGTGTGTGTGTGTGTGTGTGATTGTGTCTCTTCAGAAGATTTGGATTAAACCACTCCATTCATATGGATTACTGTTATGATGTGTCACATGTGTTTTGAAGCTTGAGAATATTGATTGTTTAGACTTTCAATGGATGGACAAAAAATTATGAGATGATGTTAAAAATATCTATGGCAGTTTTCCACGTGGAATGGAAAATGCTACTGAATATCTATTTTTCAGGGTATTGTATAGAAGAATTGTGTGTGTGTGTGTGTGTGTGCTTGAATGTGTGTATGTGAGTGAGTGTGTGTGAGAGTGCTTGAGTGTGTATGTGAGTGTATGACTGTGTGTGCATGTGCTTGTGTGTGTGTGCTTGATTGTGTATGACTGTGTGTGTGTACGTGAGTGTGTGAGTGTATGTGTGTGTGTATGTGTGCAAGTGTGTGTTGGAGTGCTTGAGTGTGTATGTGAGTGAGACTGTGTGTGAGTGTATGTGTGTGTGCTTCATTGTGTATGACTGTGTGTGTGTGTATGTGTTTGTGTGTGTACGTGATTGTGACTGTATGAGTGTGTGTATGTCAGTGTGTGTGTGTGTACGTGTGTGAACATGAGTGTGTGAGTGTATGCATGTGTGTACATGAGTGTGTGTGCGTGAGTGTGTAGGTGAGTGTATAAGTATTTGTGTATCTGCATGTGTGCATGTGCTTGAGTGTGTGTATGTGTGTGTGTGTGTGTGTGTGTGTGTGTGAAGGTCTGCTTTGATTGTCCAGACATAAGGTCAGTGGCTCTCCTGGATAATCCAGCTATTGTTTGGTAAAGCCTAACCGCACAGATTCCAGCCCCTCTCTAGGCTCCATGGAGCACGACTGTCTGCTTTCTCAGGCTGAACTCTGGGACTCGAGCTCTTCTGCGACCCACTCAAGACTTAATATTCTTGCCTTAATATTAAATTATGGCCAGAATTAAATCATTGTTTCCTGAGACAAGCTGAAAGCAATAATTCAGAACCCCAGAGGAACGAGCATCTTATCTGACGCAGATGTGTTTAGTGTGCATGTTTGGTAGTTAGTTTCCAGGCATTTAACTACTGTCATCTCGTCTTTGCAGCTTATTCTAACCAAGAACTGCCAGCTTACAAGGAAGAGACCAAAGTTTCTGTTTTCAAAGACAATCAGTCAGATTGGAAGTGGCATTGTCAGCCAGTGTTTGTCATTTTAGCAGTGATGTTTGACCTGACTGTAGGGTTTGAGGAGTGCTGTACTGTAAACCGAGCTCTTTGTGTTAATAATCAAATGGTGTCAGTAGAAGCACCTGGTTTGTGAGGTGAACATTGGTATTGTTTCAAATGCTGTCAAAATTAATGCATTAATGCATGCGATATAAAAATATTTAACACAATTAACACAGCATCCGGTTTTGCCCGTTATGTTATATGATCACGCTATCATTCATTCAAGAGCTATTAAACCATTCAAGCGCAAAAAAAGAACTTAAATCTGTACTGGAGCGCTGTCTGAATCTGTGTGACACACACTTGAACAGACAAAAACACACAAAATAATGCTAAAATGGCCGAGTATCCTCGTACACACAGTCTTAAATGAGTTAAATAAAGTCTTAAATGACCTTAAGGCCGGGACACACCAACATCAGCTGCGTTGGGGACAAAATATGTGCTTGAACACACCAAAAGAACTTCAGCCGACTGTCAACTAGCACATGCATAAGCGTATAAAGGAGATAACTGTCTATTGAAGCAAATATTTTTGTCTATATTCGTCACTCAAAGAGGGAAAGTGAAACTGCATGTGTACAAACCATAAACAAAGCAGCGCTTGCTTACCGTTTTGTATATCAATCATGCTGATCACATTATTTACTCTTGTTATTATGAAAATATTTGTGCATTCGAGGGCTCAGGTAAGATGAGGTCAAATTAGAACAATCATCTGTCTGTGCCGTCATGACTTATTTGCTTGCTTTCATGACTTTTGCTTATATTCTCGTGAACTGACTGGCTTGCTGTACTGAACAGCCAATCAGAGTTCTCTCTCTTGCTGACGGCCCAAAGCTGACGAGGACCAACTTCAGCCGACGGTGCGGAACACACTGAGGAAACTTAGTCGGCCGATGTACAAAAACTGGTGTGTTCCAGGCTTTAAAGAGTCAGATCTTAAAGTGACAGCAGCCTAATAAACCTGCTGCTAAAGTCTGTCATTAATGTTAATCAAAGAACAAGAAAAAGAGAAAATCACTCACTGCTCTTGAATGAATAACTTTTGTAGCTTTAATAAGGATTAATCTATATTTAATTTATAATTTCTGCAGTGAAAACTGTGACGTGTCTGATAACTTTATTCAGTTTTTCTACCTGTTAGATCAAATATTTAAAATATACTGTCTTTGGGCCCTATCATACACCCGGCCCAGTGTTCTCTGTTAGTTTCAGCCTGCACTTATCATTTTCACATCCTGTGCCACGTTGTTTAAATAGCAAATGCACTCGCGCCCATCTGTTCGCCCATCGACGTGCTGGTCTGAAAACGAGGCGTGTTGCTATTTTGAGGCAACTGAAAACAACAGTATTTGTTTTGTTATTTAAACAGAGTGTTAGTAATATACACCTACATGCGGGTGCACAACACGTACACTAACGATCTAAACACAAAGTGTAAAGCGCACGGCGCAGATGCACTCAGGGCGTGTCCAAATCCACGTTTGCTATTTTAACGACGGAAAAACGGTCCGTGCGCCGGGGCGCATTTTTGAAATGGGTTGTCCCTATTCTCTTAATGAGTAATGGGCGTAACGTTCAATAAACCAATCAGAGTGTCATCGCCCATTCCCTTTAAGAGAGAGATGCGCTCGCGCCATGGCGGATTGCTATTTACATGGCGGAATTTGTTGGCGGAAAAGCTGAACGCTTTTCAAGCGAAGAAACCGATCTGCTCGTGCGCGAAGTTAAAGCGGGCTTGCAAATGCAGGCTTTCAAATAGCTCCGTGCGATGAGTCAGTTAATATATATGTGTGTGTATTGGCACGATTGTTCAATTAATTAGCCAATTTCGTTCATCATTATAAGTAGTAATAGGCTGAATTGAAAATAGGTAGCCTAATTCTAATACACGCAATGACTATTCATCATTACATTTTTATATTTATGTAGCCTACACAATAATATTCTTTTACACTGTAATCCTTTTGTTTTTAATATTTGGCATGTTTGTGTGATGCGCATCCCTGTGTGTAATAAGCAAAGTCAACGCGCACTGTGGACGCGCCCAGAGGCGCAGTTTCTACCAACGCGCTCTAACAAAAAAATATTGCGCCATTGACTTTAGACTTTAGACCAGGTTTGAGTTGGTCTATGGCGCAGTCTATTTTCAGCTCCTTAAAATAGCAATGCACCTGAACACACCTCTTTTTTAGACCGGCACGCCCATGGGCGCACTAACTGGCGCAAATGCATTTACTAATTTAAGGACGTGGCGCTGAACGGGAAAACACGAACGGCGCCGGACGCAAACTAGCAAACACACTTGCGCTGCGCCTTGTGCTGGGTGTATTATAGGGCCCTTTGCTTCTTACACACACATGGGCGTGCAGCAGCACACAAACATGCCAAATATTAAAAATTACATTACAATGTAAAAGATTATTGTGTACATAAAGATAAAAATGCTTTGGTGGAATCCGGCTTTTCCCGTAGATGGTCTGCTCACGCTTTAACCTCGTGCACGAGCAGATCCGTTTCCTTGTTAGAGAAGCGTTCAGTTTTTCCTTGCAGATTCCATCATGTAAATAGCGAATCCGCCACAACTGGCTTTCAAAGGGAATGGGAGACGAGACTCTGATTGGTTTATTGCACGTTACACCCAAAACACACCCATGACTCATTAATAGAATAGAGACAACACTGTTGGACCATGCTCCTGGCACGCCGACCAATTTTTCCCATCGTTAAACTAGCAAAAGTGAATTCAGACATGCCTTAAGTGCATATGCGCAATGTGCTTCAGACGAGAGACCGGTGCAGGAAGGATTTTTCAGTCCCGCTCCCGCAAATTGTTTTTTTATCTTGTCCCACTCCTGCCCGCATAAAAGTAGCCTATATAAATCACATATAACATCCCAGCATAATCAAAACATTTTTTATTAAAACATCAACATTCACAAACCACAGTTAGTTTTAACAGAAAAACAAGGTTTGGTAACGAGGAAACGGATCTGCTCGTGCACGAGGTTAAAGTGTGAGCAGACCATCTACGGGAAAAGCCGGATTCCACCAAAGCATTTTTATCTTTATGTACACAATAATCTTTTACACTATAATGTAATTTTTTATATTTGGCATGTTTGTGTGCTGCTGCACGCCCGTGTGTGTAAGAAGCAGAGTGTATGTGTTGTGCACCCGCATGTAGGCGCATATTACTGACGCTCTCTTTAAATAACAAAACAAATACTGTCGTTTTCAACTGTCTCAAAATAGCAACACGCCAACAATGCACCTGAACACACCTCGATTTCAGAGCAAACACGTGTTATAAATAGAATCTCGCATATGCTTGCGTTTTTATTTTATATTATTTGTTCTTGTTGCTTTTGTGCAATATATGGATAACAATTTATTAGTTTTTAGATATTTTATGTTTAGATATTTTGATTTTGCGGGAGTTCCGTCACGTTACGTTGGGTCCCGCGGATCTTTACTTTAGACCGTGCACTCAGATTGTTAAAATAGCACCCGTTATGTTGTTGCTATACAATAATTTTGAGATTAAATGTGCAATTATTACAATATAAAAATATATTAATGTTAGGTGCGATTAATCACAATTAATTACAGAATTTTTTTTTCGATTCATTAGTTTTTTTTTTTTTTATTTATTGACAGTGTAATAAATAATTGGTGTAATAAATAATTACACTGCAAAAAAGCGATGTTCTTTTTCATTTTTATCTGGTTTTCCAGTACAAATATCTAAATATTCTTACCAAGTACATTTCAAACAGTAGAGCAGTATGATGGTAGTAGCGTCAAGGTCATGGGTTCAATTCCCAGGGAATGCATGAACTGAAAAATATATACCTTTAATGCAATGAAAGTCACTTTCAAATCTCTCTATTGATCTGTTTGTTTAAGCATCAAGATCAGTCTGAGACCGGCTCAACCAATGGTGTGAGTTGAGGCAAGAATCGCTGTATCTGTTTTTAAAATTGCATTACATTGCCGTTTGCTTCTCACATCTGCACACAGCAGCTGCCGCCTTCGCTTCACATTACCTGCTGCTCGTTCTTCTATTAATGAATTAATCAGATTGCAGAAATGAAGATGTAAACAGTGTGTAGTGTGTGTGTATATAGAGCCCGGAGCCATTACTGACTACGCAGCAACAGATATCTGCAGGACTGTAAATGGCTTTGCTTCATTCTGCTGCATGCGTCTATTATTAGAACAGACACGAGGAGCACAGAACTGGCTTTGTAGTTATTTTGTGAGGACGGGAATCCAGTAACTCTTAATGGACTGGCTTTATAGGGAGGTTTGTGTTGGTCTTTGGGTCAGTGTTGTGTGGTTTTTATGCTTTATTACAGACTATCTCGCTCTGATGGAAAGGGAGTATTCCTTGTGCCGTGAATATGTCTATGAACCATGTCTAATCTGGCCTCATGAACAATTCACAGTATAAAGGCACTCTTCTGAGTATAAATAGCGCACGAGTTACTGTGACATCCGTGGCCGACAGCCGTGTTATTGAAGGTGTGTGTGTTTTTAAAGGGATAGTGAAGATTCTGCTATCGTTTTCTCACCCTCATGACATTTAAGAGGTTTAGGACTTCTTTTGATTGCAATGATTGTGATTTTTGGTACAAGAAAGAGCAGTATGATCATTCTGCCAAACGTCTCCTTTTATGAGGGCGAGTAAACGATGACTGAATACTCATTTTTTGGCTGAACTTTAAGTTGTGAGTGTTAATTACAGCATTAATCCTATTTAAGGCAGATATGCTCATATCTTTGGCTTATGGGTAGCTGATGTGGTGTGACTTTATCTAAAACCGTTTTAACTGCATTTTGATGATTCTTCTTGTAATTACTACACATGCAGCATTTCTGACCTCATATTAATTGAAATATTTGTACTTTTAATTCATTTGTCACACTGCAGAACCAATTGAAATGAGCTAGTGAAGATTGTTAAAAATGGAGGAAACTTCAAAGAAGTTGTACATGTATATTATTCATAATAATGTTGATTAATGCAAAATGACACAAGATACGAAATTTGTTTTCTGATTAAATACATCAAAATGAAGCGAGTTTATTCTTAAAACAAGACAAAAAGCTTCCAATAAATAAACTCAATTCAAAGGGGAAACAAGTGGAAAACATTGACAGGTAATTTTTTCTTATGACAATTTGCATTTCCAGTAAATGTATCTTGATTTAAGAACGTTTACATATTTGTACTGGAAAACGAGACAAAAATACAAAAATACAGACAATTATGATTGTTAAATTAAATTTAAAGTACTTTCCTGGCATAATTGTCTTTTTCCATATAATATTGCAAGAAAGTAATAAATAATTACAAAAAAAAAAGAAATATACAATATTACAATAACAAATGAAAAACAAATAAGGTGCTAAAAATGAATAAAATAACATATAGATATAATTACTATATCTATGTACATAATACTACTTATAATTAAGATAAGACATAATTACTGTCTCCATATCGGGAATTACTGTACCTGTATTGATTTTTGCATTATTTTTGCAATAAGGTTATGTGACGCTAGTGTCACAGAAATGATTTGTTCCACCTTGTGTTATAAATATAAATATTATGCTGATTAAAGCTCATGTGCGTATATACGGTCATCTTTTGTAGGGATACACCAATATGAAAAATTTGGCCGATACGATAACGATAATTCTTTATATTTTAAAGCCGATAACCGATATATTGGCAGATAAATCTAAATCCACATTTTTATATAATTTTTGAGAGCCTGATTACAAAAACAAAGCCATGTCCCAAACACACAATTATAAAAATGTTATATTATATCATTATAATTTCATGTAGCCTGTAAAATGTGCTGCACATGTTGTACTTAACTGTATTTTCCTTTCTGAAGTGATTTCAATCATATTTCAAGCAATTCAAAACCATTGTGGTGAACAGTGCACATCTGAAGTGTCTCAGCTGAAGGAAATAATCCATTATTTATCGGCTTTAATATATCGGCCAAATTTTCTTATCGGGCCGATAACAATAACATTAAAAATGAACATATATCAGCCAATACCGATAACAGATAATTCTTTAAATTTGAAAGCCTGAAATAATACATTTTTTGTCAGCTTTAATATATCAGCCAAATTTTCTTATTGGGCCGATAATGATAACATTAAATATTACCGGCCGATAATCGGTAATTCTTTATATTTGAAAGCCGATAACCGAAATAATCCATTATTTATAAGCTTTAATATATCGGCCAAATTTTCTTATCAGGCCGATAACGATAACATTAAATATTAACATATATCGGCCGATACAATAACCGATAATTCTTTATATTTGAAAGCCGATAACTGAAATAATCCATTATTTATTAGCTTTAATATATCGGCCAAATGTTCTTATCAGGCCGATAACGATAACATTAAATATTAACATATATCGGTTGATACGATAACCGATAATTCTTTATATTTGAAAGCCGATAACTGAAATAATCCATTATTTATTAGCTTTAATATATTGGCCAAATGTTCTTATTGGGCTGATAATGATAATATTAAATATTAACATATATCGGTCGATATGATAACCGATAATTCTTTATATTTGAAAGCCGATAACTGAAATAATCCATTATTTATTAGCTTTAATATATCGGCCAAATGTTCTTATCAGGCCGATAACGATAACATTAAATATTAACATATATCGGTTGATACGATAACCGATAATTCTTTATATTTGAAAGCCGATAACTGAAATAATCCATTATTTATTAGCTTTAATATATTGGCCAAATGTTCTTATTGGGCTGATAATGATAATATTAAATATTAACATATATCGGTCGATATGATAACCGATAATTCTTTATATTTGAAAGCCGATAACTGAAATAATCCATTATTTATTAGCTTTAATATATTGGCCAAATGTTCTTATTGGGCCGATAATGATAATATTAAAGATGACTACATATCGGCCGATACCAATAATTCTTTATATTTGAAAGCCGATAACCAAAATAATCCATTATTTACCGGCTTTAATATATCGGCCAAATGTTCTTATCAGGCCGATAACAATAACATTAAATATTAACATATATTGTCCGATACTGATAATTCTTTATAATTGAAAGCAAATAACCAAAAATAATCCATTATTTATCAGCTTTAATATATTGACCAAAATTTCTTATCTGGCTGACAATGATAACATTAAAAATGAACATATATCAGCCGATACCGATATGGTGGCCGATATATAGTGAAACCCTTTTTTGAAATCAGATGACATGTTGGGCCATGTATAAAAAACGGGCATAAGTTGTTCTTTGCGATGGCAGCGCATTAACTGAACGCTGGTTGAGATTTACCAAGAATTCATGCAACACCTGCGAGAGCCGTTAAGAGTTTCTGAAAAAATGACTCATTCTCACCACCTGTGTTCAGTAGTCCATGTGCAATTTACAGGTGACGAAAAAAGATGAAGATATCACAGAAATAGATGCGATATGCACTGAATCGTGACTCTAAAATCATGATATAAACATCACTGATGATTGTTTAATATGGTAGGCAGACACTTGTGACCCGTTCCACCTACTCAACACTTGTGTGTGTGTGTGGAAATGTGGCCTTGTGTTTTTAGGTCCACATGGTGTTTCATTGGCCTCCAGGGAGGCGTATTTCCCACCGGAGAGGTGAAATACTCAAGTGATCCTGTTAACACACTAAAGCTGCCAAATCCTACCGTTAAACGCCTTTTTAAGTTGGCGCGAGATGCCGTTGATAAAAGCATCTATTGCAGTGAGTGATTATCAATATGCAATGACTTCCGTGTGAAATGCATGTTAGAGGCATTGCAGTACTGAACGTCTCTTTGACCTCTGAGAGTGTGATGAAATTGAATCATGATTGCATGATGTTTTTGAGTTTATCCCGAGACGTATGAACATGCATCAGGAGCATAAGCTAATTTCCCTGATAGGTGCTGACTGAAAGCCTCAGTGAATGCATGTTATTATGCACCGCTGTACGCACCATCCAGATGTTTCTGTTCCCGCGGAGGCTTGCGGAGAATCGCGCTCCAGTAGAGGAGGTGTGAAAGCCCAATCTGTTCGTTAGGGTGGCTGAAAACTCCAGACACGGATGTCTTTATTCTGAGAGAATATAATTATGGTTCACGTGATTGTGCCTCAGGCAGGGAATTCAACTAAGTGAAAATTGTGTCTTTTCATAGCTCGCTCCACACATACGGCTTCCTTCAGAGTCTCTCTGCTGTTTCTGAGCAGGTGCTCAGCTGAACGCTCATTGAAATCAAGGTAATATTGATCTTTAGAATAACGTGCATTGAAGAGGACCTGGTATGCTTTTTGACATCTTCATCTTTCTTTAGTGTATAATGTTGCTTTTTGATCATGAAAAATCTTTGGAAGTTCCAGTTCTTCTCTATATCAGTGTCAGTGTTTCTGAGTTTTCTTCACAATATTCCTCATTTAAGTAATTCATGTGCAGAATAAAGGGGCGGGGCCTGCTTGAGTTAGTTAGTAGTGTGTTGAAACTGGTGGTTATGGTAAGGGACGGGACACATTTTAACAGGCGCTTTTACATTTAGCTTTGAAAGCGAATCTTCTGCCATCGTCTCGTCAGTCAGCTCCTCACTCCTGCTGCTTATCTGTGCTGCGACTCAAACACATTTCCCAAACACCAATCACAACACACTGCTCCAGCCGACCAATCAGAGCGCATTGTGCTTTTCAGAAGGAGGGGCTTCATAGAGACAGGAACTAAACAGAGTGTTACTGACAGACTGGGAAGAGAGGAGCTGCAACAATGGAGAATATGAGGAAAATAATCAACATTCAAGCAGGAAAACCTGCTCTAGTAGAGCACAAAAACAACATCAAGACTTTGGGCCTCTTTAAGAGTCCAATTTTGATTTCATGTTGACCTTACATTTCTAGGTCCATGAATGTTTAAGGCTGAAAAGAAGCTCAATTATGTCTGCACATTTTCTTTCTTTTAGTGGTGTAATTTTCCTGAACAGAGACAGATGAACACACTGAGCTTGATCCATCTTTTATTTGTGTAAGAATGATGATTAAAAGACAGCTTAGGCGTCCTCTGAGCGCCGGTTCATGAAAGTAAATGTGAAATTACTTTCCAAATATCCTTTTAGATAGAGATAGAGATTGATAATAGGGCTGTGTGATGAAGCTATTTTATAATATGTATATAGATATTTATATATTTTTTTTTAACATTAAAGTTTACGGTTTATAATGTTAATCAATTTAAAAATTTAGTTTTCCACTCTGTTGCTTAATTTTATATTATTATATTCTTTACTGTTCAAAAATGTGGGGTCAGTAAGATTTTTTTACATTAAAAGGAATCTGCTCACCAAGGCTACATTTATTTGATCAAAAATACAGTAAAAATAGTGAAATATTATTACAATTTAAAACCGCTGTTTTCTATGTGAATATATAGTAAAGTGTAATTTATTCCTGTGATCAAAGCTGAATTTATTTGATTAAAAATACAGTAAAAATTATAAAATATTATTATAATTTAAATCAGCTTTTTTTCTATGTAAATATATAGTAAAATATAATTAATATCTGTGTTCAAAGCTGAATTTATTTGATTAAAAATACAGTAAAAATTATAAAATATTATTATAATTAAAATCAGCTGTTTTCTATGTGATTATATAGTAAAATATAATTTATTCAAAGCTGAATTTATTTGATTAAAAATACAGTAAAAATTATAAAATGTTATTATAATTTAAAACTACTGTTTTCTATGTGAATATATAGTAAAATATAATTTATTCCTGTGATCAAAGCTGAATTTATTTGATTAAAAATACAGTAAAAATTATAAAATATTATTATAATTTAAAACTACTGTTTTCTATGTGAATATATAGTAAAATATCATTTATTTCTGTGATCAAAGCTGAATTTATTTGATTAAAAATACAGTAAAAATGATAAAATATTATTATAATTTAAATCAGCTGTTTTCTATGTGATTATATAGTAAAATATAATTTATTCAAAGCTGAATTTATTTGATTAAAAATACAGTAAAAATTATAAAATGTTATTATAATTTAAAACTACTGTTTTCTATGTGAATATATAGTAAAATATAATTTATTCCTGTGATCAAAGCTGAATTTATTTGATTAAAAATACAGTAAAAATTATAAAATATTATTATAATTTAAAACTACTGTTTTCTATGTGAATATATAGTAAAATATCATTTATTTCTGTGATCAAAGCTGAATTTATTTGATTAAAAATACAGTAAAAATGATAAAATATTATTATAATTTAAATCAGCTGTTTTCTATGTGATTATATAGTAAAATATAATTTATTCAAAGCTGAATTTATTTGATTAAAAATACAGTAAAAATTATAAAATGTTATTATAATTTAAAACTACTGTTTTCTATGTGAATATATAGTAAAATATAATTTATTCCTGTGATCAAAGCTGAATTTATTTGATTAAAAATACAGTAAAAATTATAAAATATTATTATAATTTAAAACTACTGTTTTCTATGTGAATATATAGTAAAATATAATTTATTCCTGTGATCAAAGCTGAATTTATTTTATTAAAAATACAGTAAAAATTATAAAATATTATTATAATTTAAAACCACTGTTTTCTATGTGAATATATAGTAAAATATAATTTATTCCTGTGATCAAATCGGAATTTTCAGCATCATTACTCCAGTCTTCATTGTCACATGATCCTTCAGAAATCATTCTAATATGATGATTTGCTGCTCAAGAAACATTTCTGATCATTATCAGTGTTGAAAACTCAATATTTTTTGGGAAACCGGGATGCATTTTGTTTTTCAGGATTGTTTTTTGATGAAAAGAACAGCATTTATTTGAAATAGAATCTTTTGTAACATTATAAATGTCTTTACTGTCACTTCTGATGAAAAAAGTCATTTTCTTTGAGGAAAAAAAATAACAAATGGTAGTGTAGATTATGTTATATCATGGATATTAGATAAATCGCCCAGCCCGAACACATTTTGACACGTTTTATTGATGTTTTGGTTGCTGAGTTCCAGCGCTGTCCTGTAGATCTGCGGCGCGTCTGTAAATGAGACCCATCGTGCGCTCGCGGCGCTCTGGGATGATTGAGTCTCATCTTCAGCAGTCGCTGGTTCTTGGAGTCGAGCCTATCCCAGCGTCACGGCGCATTCATCACGCACCAAGGTTAAACCGAACTGCAGTTTAGAAACCATGAGCACCGTTATCATGCCAATGTGATATTTCATATTTGTGCCCAGAGGAAAGAACGATCACAAATGAGATCCGGAGTTGATTCTCCTAGACGGAAACACTCCTGCTTCTCAGACGTTTCTCCTGAGAAAAAGACCCTAGTGAGATCTATTAGAACAACTGTGTTTGACTTCTACAAATAAGTTTACTAGTAAAAATATCTGCCAAATGGGTCATAAAAATAAACTTAATTCAAAGGGAAAACAAGTCTTGTTTTTCTGACCCCATTGGCAAATGTTTGTTCTTGTTTTAAGCATAAAGTCGCTTAATTTGAATACATTTTCTTATGCTCAAGTAAATGCATCTTGATTTAAGAATGTTTATACTGAATGTGTATTGGAAAACCAAGACAAAAATCATTTTTCCACACAACTGTGATAAGCAGCCTCCCATGTTACCATGATATTTTGTGTGATTAGTTTTCAGATTCAGCTGAGAGGAAGCCGAATCTCCTCCAGACTGTGTGTGACTAAGGTTACATGTTTGCAGCTCACGCCACCTGTGCATTAGTCAGCTCTGACATCTCACGGATACATGTGACAATCTGATACGATAAACAGGGACGATGTAAAACCATCAGGGGTCGAGCGTAATCGAGTCGTGAGTAGATCTGATGTGCGATGCAGGCGCATTTCTTTTCTCCGTGAAATTCACCTTTCCGTCAGCTCAGACTCTCTTACTGTGAGCTGTAATGCTGTAAACTCTGGCAAACCTTCATGAATCATTTCATTTACAGGCTCGGTAATCCGTTACGATAATAACTTCATCTCGAAGGGCATCATCTCTTCGCATCTCACTGTTTCCCAGGATAAATAGAGATGCTGGTGTTATTGCCATCTGGAGCTTTGCAAAATACCTTTTCTTAAGCGCCCAGAGGCTCACTGCAAAAACTATCTGTGATTTCTGTCTTGTTTTCTAGTAAAGAAATATCTAAACCTCCTTAAAACAAGATGCATTTATTAGAGAAGCAAAAATGTGTATAATAATAAGACTTGCTTTCAGGGAATATTTCTTGAATTCGGTTTATTTTTTCGTTCTTGTTTTAATGTTTATGCAATTGAAGTCAAATTCAAATTAAATTCAAAAGATATATTCTCTAAAAGCAAGAAAGTAAGCAATTATTTCACACAATTATTTGTTAATTCTTAAGTAAATTCTTGTTTTTAAGGGGTTTTTACTGGAAAATATATTGGTAGACAAAAATGGTGGCTATTTTTTTTTTTTTTTTGTGGAGATGCATAGATTTCTTTTTTCAGGATAAAATTTCAATATGCAAAACTCATAAATGAAAAATGTGTAGAATAACAAGACTTGCTTTCAGAGAATATATCTTGAATTCGGTTTATTTTTCCTTCCTCATTGACCAAATGCTTTCTTGTTTTAATGTTTATGCAATGAGGTTAGAAAAAATTACGTATAGTCAAATTCAAATGAAATTCAAAAGATAAAAACAAGAAAGCAAGCAATTATTTCACACAATGTTGCTTCTTAAGTAAATTCTTGTTAGTAAAGGGTTTTTTTTTTGGTAAAATATTTTGGTAAAGTCAAAAATTGTGGCTAAAAAAATGTCTTTTTTCAGGATAAAATTTAAATTGGCAACTTGTAAATGAAAATCTTAAATCTTAAAATATTAATTCAATGTGTTTTTGCCCCTATTATGCTATTTTAAAGGCTCCTAATTTTGTTTTGGTGTCTCCTATAATAGATTCAATTACATCCAAGGTCAAAAACACTTTAATTTTCTCAAAATATCCATTGTAGAATCACCTTATTTATTAAAGAGTCTGAAAATGGTTCATTCAAAGATTCAGTCTCTCTAAACCACGCCTTTCTGAGAGCCTTCCCTGCTCTGATTGGTCAGATGGCCCAGTGTGTTGTGATTGGTTGGCCGCTTATAGCGTGTGTCAGAAACTAAACAATCATTAGCATATCTGAATTTCAGCTCTTTCACTTGATACACAGTAATATGAACAATGGCGTCGGTTTTCCTTGTCAATTCCACCAAACTCTTCCAGTCTCAGATGCAACTGAGGGCGGGGCAATGTAGACGCTGTTTGCCGGCAGCCAATGAAGATCATAGGCTGGTCTTATGCAAATTTGTTACATTGTAACGTAGGTTTGTAACCAGGTGAGACTGGAATTACTAACGACTCGTTTCAGTAGTTCAAAATCGATTCTTTCTTCTAGAAAACAATAACTTTATTTGTTTAGCCGCACTTTGTTCTTTAAAATTTTGCAGACCTTTTACATTCACAAACAGCTTTATTATGAAAGGTAATATCCGAAAAGCATAATTAAGGATTTTACTGGAAAACATATTGGTAAAGACAGAAATGCTGCCAATAAACTGTTATTATTAAACTCAAAAATGAAAAATGATCTTAAAGTAGAAGCATTTACTCTATATAACTAGTTATCCATGCAATATTTTCGACCAAACAAAGGGACAGTGAAAAATTGCATTGAAGAAGTGCCAAAGAGAAACCCGCCGTTTCCTTAAGCATCTTAAGAAGGACAGTAAATTATCCTGCCAGTGTGAAGCATAACGCTGCGCCCTTACAGACCTTATATATGCCTTTGTGTGCAAATGTTTTTCTCTTCTCGACTTTCTGTTTAAGATATTGGTAAAATGGTTAGAGCATCACTTTAAGACATACATTCCTGGACACTGAAAAAAGGTAGTTTCCAATTATATAACAGGACCTTATTTTAAAGTTTTACTCAGTAAATTTCACAATTACAGCAAGTAAAACATTGAATTAAACATTACATTTTTAAGTAGAGACGCTGAAATCATATTTTCTTGTAAATAATCATTTTTATAGTGTATGTGTAGAAATAGGAAACATGAATGAGAATGAGTTTTAAAGGGAAAATTCACTCAAAAATGAACATTTTGCCTTCATTTACTCTAAACCTGAATGCTGTTATTCTTTAACGCTTCTGTTTTTGTGTGCCAAGTATAAATATTAGAGCTTGAGGGTGAGGTGAATTTTTATTTTCGGGTGAACTATCCCTTCTTTTGAGTCTTTTTGAGGTCGTATCATAATGTAATGTCAAATGAAGAGCGTCCAAGGGTCAATTAACCTGCTCTTTTATTCTGTCTTCTACTATATTCCAACTGTTTTCCACTCATTTCTGATTTATGCTTATTTCTTCTTGATTTGCATTTGGATCATTCTTCTTTTGTGTTTTCCAACTGATCCGACGCTTTGGTTTTCTCTCGCACATCCCTCTTCTTCTCCCTGTTTTCCTTCACACTTCCCCTCCATGGCTCCCTCTTCCTCTCCAGCTGGGTTTGTGAAGTCGCCAATGTCAGAGATAAAGCTCACTGGAGACGCCTTTGAGCTGTACTGCGACGTGGTCGGTAACCCCGTGCCGGAGATCCAGTGGTGGTATGCCGACATTAACAGGGCGGACTCCTTCAAGCAGCTGTGGGACGGCGCCCGCAAGCGGCGGGTGTCCATCAACACGGCCTACGGCGCCAACGGTGTGAGCGTGCTGGCCATCTCCCGCCTCACGCTGGAGGACGCCGGGATCTACGAGTGCCGGGCCAGCAACGACCCGCGTCGCAACGACCTGCGGCAAAACCCGGCCATCACCTGGATCCGAACGCAAGCCACCATATCCGTGTTGCAGAGTGAGTGGTCTATGTACTGTAGTAGCTAGATGCTGAAACACGCAGTAGTGTCGCACTACGTCCCTCGTGCAGAAACATCACAACTAGACTCGGGCTGGGCGGCATGATTATATATCCACCTTATTTTGCAACACGGAAGTAAGATGTTTTTTTGTGAATGTGCGAGACTTCGATTCATTAGCCTATATAAGTAAAAAACAAGTGCAGTAAATGATCAAACTGTTTGCCAAATGCCAGTTTGTAATATTGTGCAGCTAAAATAACTGGAAGCCTCATACATTCAAGTTACAAATCTGGCTCTTACGTTAAAAATAAGGTGGATACCTGTGGTGAAATATGCAACGTTTCTTTAACTCTGCTAACAATTCTTAGTGGGAGTGATTTAGTTTTGGCACATTGTTCTGCATGTAGACACCATCAAAAATGAACACTGATATCAAGGTTTTGCACCATTCAGAACTGAATTGACCATGCTTTTTAAAACCCGATTCAATTCCTTAATTTAAATTGAGGTAGCAAACTGGACGTGGAATTGCATTTCGGATTAGAAATTGAAAGTTTAACAAACAGTTTAAAAGTCTTGAGGCCTTATGGAACAGGGTGAAAGAACACTACATTTCCCAGAATGCATTGCTCATGTTGCATTTTTTTGAACTCCAATAGAGTGCATTAGTGCAAGCCCACTTTTTCAGCGACGTTGGTTCTGGAAGTATATTTGTCCATTCATTTTTCCCATAAGGGTTTTTAAGAAGTTTTCATTAAAGCGTTATAAGCCATGAACGAGGTGAAGCACAAAACTACAAACATTAATTTGAAGCAAAACAGTATTAATAATTTTTTTTTTTTTTTTTTTTAAAACACAAAGGTACAAGGGAAAGAACTACAATCCCATGAAGCATTGCAAACAGCATAATCAAATTAAAAATGATGAATAAATAAAAAACTACTAATTTACAAATGTTGATTCTATATATTAAAACAATATATTTTAAGTTTATTGCAAAATATGCATATATATTCAGATATTTAAGTTTTTTGAGAATGGAGAGATTGACTTACGTCATTCATAGTATTTAATAGGAGTGGGCGGAGCTAAAGCCCAAAGTATACTTTGCCTGCGTCTCAATGTGCATACTATCCATCCTAAAAAGTATGTCACATTAGTAATATTCAGTACTATTTAGGGTGCATAGGGTAGATAGTATGCACATTGGGATTGTTTTTTAATGCATACGCGACCGTACTTGCACAGTCGAACGCACAGCCTTGCAAAGTATACTTCATTTGACTCATACACATACATACGCGTTAACGCATGCGCAGTTTTGAGCAATCTCTCTCCATGAGTTACAACCCATGTAAACATCTTTGTATTCTTTCATGCTACAGTTGTACAAATGAAGGTACTCATCAACCTCTTCGCACAATGTAGGCCTTCATCGTCGCTGTAGCTCGCATGTGTTCCGTTCTGTTCTGTTTATGCAGTTTTTCTTCGACTACCTTGTGAATTGACGCCCTCAGGGCACGGTTGCCACTTTGTGGATAAACTAATTACTACAAAAAAATAAAATGTGCATGTGTGACCTGCGTGTACAAGTACAAAAAATCCGGCAGTGCATGTAGGGAAGGCGTAGGACATACAGCGTAAGCTTTCTGAAGGATACGGAAGTGCGGTTTTGGGGGAAGCACGTGCAAGGCGATCATTTATGTTTATAAAGCATATACATTTACATTTTTTTAGAAAATGAGTGATCGTTTCACTAGATAAGACCCTTATTCATCGTCTGGTATTGTTTAAAGCCCTTTGAAGCTGCACTGAAACTGTAATTTTGACCTTCAACTGTTTGGAGACCATTGAAGTCCACTATATGGAGAATAATCCTGGAATGTTTTCATCAAAAACCTTCATTTCTTTTCGACTGAAGAAAGAAAGACATGAACATCTTAGATGACATGAAGAGTAAATTATCAGGAAAAATTTATTTGAAAGTGAACTAATCCTTTAACGAGCGGTTTGCTTGTTTCGACTCTGATTGGTGGAATGTTCTGTAGAGCATCATGGGTAATGTAGTTTTTTCACCTGGAATTCCACTGTTAAACACGATTAAGCTTAAATAATGCCGTCTGATGGCTTCAACAGAATCAAATACTATTGATCAACAATCTCGTAGCTCGTAGTCTTTAATGGTTTATAAGTTATAGTTAAAAATACATTTCCAAATGGAGAAAATTAAGAGATTTTCTTCCAAACAAATTGTTCAAATTCTGCAATGCTTTGGCAGTTCAGTTCAAATTCACACTCTTCAACTTGAAAGCGAATCAGTTCTGAATTTTGCTCAACCTTGATGTATTTCAGCAATTTTATGACTTCAAACATTGTTCATTCACTCATATTTATAGTGCAGTTTCTGTTTCATGATATTGATGTATGTGTTTGTTATGAATGTAATCTGAACTTTCGGTTTGTGTTCATATAGAAAGAGGAAAGATTCAAATGATTTGAAGCACCTTTCATTTGAAAAAGTATTTAAATCACTGGATTATCCCAGAATAGACATTAGCGCATGATTATGTAATACATAAAGCATATTTGGAGTGAATTTGCAGCAGAAATAGTGTGATTGTGGTCATACCGTCCAGCCCTAATACAAACTAAAAAATAAAACAAAACCCCATATTATGTTGATTTGAGTTCAGTTCTTATGTTTTCAATTGGGACAGTGTTGCATTGATTCCTTTTGTATTTTATGACCGTTTGACCTTGGTGTGTCCAAATGTCACCCTTTCCTTCAGGCAGACTTTGAGGATTCCCACTGAATTCAGTAGTCACTCAGTCCTTCTCCTCTCCTAATGCCCTTGAGCCTCTTGTTGTGGATGACCACAAACCCAGACAAATCCCTCGGTCTCTGTCTGCCTCTCCTCCTCCTCCTCCTCCTCACTCCTTCCTCCTCATGCCGTCCATCCTGGCTGTTTCTGTATTTCCTGTGTTGCTTCTTGTTTCTGGTGTCCTCTAACATTATTTTATTTCATATGGATATGATTTAGTCTGTTTGTTTTCCAGTTGTTGTTTTTTTTTTGCATTGCGTGGGTTGTTTTATTTACTTCAAAGCCCGACATCGTGTGCCCTGTGCAGAGCGTAAAGCCTAACGGCGCTTTGAAGTCATGCCGTGTTTTATCTGTGTATTTTGTCCTTGGGAAAAGGGTGGATGGGATCAGGAAGAAGACACAAGGAAAAGCGGTCATTTCAGTTATACGGCAATTCCTTATCTTAATACTTAAAATAATGAAAGATGCAACCATCATAATCTGTTATGAAACTGACCCTTGTGCCTTCTTTGCATTTACTGTTTGCCTGTGATTCAGTAATGACATTATATTCAGATCCCCAAACGTAAAGCCAAGTCTGATTAATTTGTGCATGTTTAACTGAAGATCAGGGATTAAGTGTAAAAACATGCTTCATATTCTGTCATTACTGAGAGTCAGTGTTTTCATATTATATACATGTGATACGGCATCATCACATGCATATAACAGGCTATACATGCTGAAACGTTGCGGATAAGAATGTATAGTTTGTCCAGAGGACAGTGTCCGGGTCTTGTCGAGCTTCATAGGATGCTTTAGTGTAGATCCTCATGTTAATATCTTCAGCTTCTCTTCACAGTTTTCTTCCTGGCTGAAAAATCGATGTCTTGTTGTTGGCTGAGGATTGTGAGCAGGAAATCAAATCCACTGATTGACCATTAAACTCTTTCCTCTTAGCAGGTGTCCTCCAGATGACCTTCATCCGGATCTCCAGGCGTGCCTCTTAGCAATCCAGGCAGATATTTTCTGCTGGTGTGTGTAGGCCGGGCGAATGCGTTGAGGTGAGGGTAGGTCGAGAGAGAGAGCACTAGCAGTGACGTTCCCCTCGGATAAACCAAACTGCAGGAGAAGGTGTGAGGAATGCTAATTGGCTCATCCGACGCCCCTCCCCCAGAGTGGGAATGATATCTAGAGGTTTACTGTACAAGCCAATCGCAGGGTGATTATTTTCCATCTGGGTGCTGAGGTTGCCACGGTAGAGCTGCTCGAATGATTCACACACACACACACACACACACACCTGCTCAACTGAAGGAACACCGCACTCATCTGATTAAAGTCTGGACAGAGTTTGACCATAAAACTAGTGATATTTTGTTATTTGAGCCTGTAGTCCCAGACAGAATCTGCCACATGACACGTTTCCACAGTTATTTACATCGTAAATCTTTTGATTTTTAAAAAATAGCATGTGGGTCAAAGACGTTTAGATGTCCGCATCAGTAGAAATTTACAAAAGTGATTTTATATACATAGAAAGCACATTTAAATGCAACTTTTAAGGTTTCAAATACGTTTTGGGAGAATAAAAAGCCAAAATGTGGGTGAAATAATGTTCCTTTGTCATTCGGTGTAACACTTATATTTATGTAAAATTACTTATTCTGACCTGTACGCATTAAAGTATATAAAAGAATAAGTGAGAATACTACGGAAGAGGATTAGGGCCAAGCAATAATAAAAAAATAAAACCATCTCGAGATTAAAGTTGTTAAATTTCCAGAAAAAACTTGTTAAATTTAGAGAAAAAAGTTGAGATAAAATGTTGAGAATAAACTCATTAAATTATGAGAATGAAGTCATTAAATTACGAGAAAAAAAGTCGTTAAATTACGAATTTGTTCTCATAATTTAACGACTTTTTTTTCTCATAATTTAACGACTTTTTTCTCATAATTGAATGACTTTATTCTCAACATTTTATATCAACTTTTTTCTCGAAATTTAACGACATTTTTCTCATAATTTAACGAATTTAACGAGTTTTTTCTTGTAATTTAACAAGTTTATTCTCAACATTTTATCTTGACTTTTTTCTCAAAATTTAACGAGTTTTTTCTCGTAATTTAACGAGTTTATTCTCAACATTTTATCTCAACTTTTTTCTTGAAATTTAACGACATTTTTCTCATAATTTAACAACTTTTTTCTCATAATTTAATTACTTTATTCTCAACATTTTATCTCGACTTTTTTTCCTCTAAATTTAACGAGTTTATTCTCAACATTTTATCTCAACTTTTTTTCCTCGAAATTTAACAAGTTTATTCTCAACATTTTATCTCAACTTTTTTCTCAATGTAACAAGTTTTTTCTCTAAATTTAACAACTTTTTTCTCATAATTTAATGACTTTATTCTGAACATTTTATCTCAACTTTTTTCTCAATTTAAGGACATTTTTCTCATAATTTAACGAATTTGTTCTCGTAATTTAATGACTTTATTCTCAACATTTTAACTCAACTTTTTTCTCGAAATTTAACAACTTTAATCTCGAGATGGTTTTATTTTTTTATTATTGCTTGGCCCTAATCCTCTTCCGTAGAATACTATTGCATTTTAAATGAGTAAAAATTCTTGCTGACAAATGGGAAAAAGCTAGGATAGTGGCAAAGTTTAAAAATGTAAATTAGTGTAAAAGTAATTAGTCTTTAATATGGCATAATAAAATTTTTTGTTGTAAATATCCCTGACAAGATTGTTAGACTGATTGACATTTTAGTGAATGTCTTCTGTAAATCATGGTGATATTTAATTTTTGCTCAGAAAAAACAAACAACTTAAACAGGACTCATTCTGATGTATTGAAAAACAACAACTTATTACACTTATTGTTTTGATGCTTGAAAACCCTTTATCGTCTTTGACCAATGTATTTATAATACTATCCTTTGTATATTTATGGCAGTAAATTACAGGAAACTAGCTAACACTGCTGTGTTTCTAATACAACCACTCTCGATATTTTTTCCTCTTTTGGAAAGTCATATGCTGTCATGGATTTTTTCCTTTGTTAATGGAGCAAATCGAAACTGCAAAAATATATTTATTATAGTTTCCATTCGCCGCTATAGAAGTTGAACCAACTATGACGACTTCCGCTTCCGAGATCCCCGGAAATGTGAAATTTTCTGTCTTAATTTGAAGGGAAAATCTATAGAATGTATTTGAATATTTGAAAAGCGAAAATGGTAAAATGTGTTAAATGGATCAAAGGGCTCAAAAATTCACTTAAAAAAATATTAAGGCCTAAATTTAAAGGGACAGTTCACCCAAAAATGAAAATTCTGTCATCATTTACTCAGCTTCAAGTTGTTCCAAAATTTCTTTGTTCTGCTAAACACAAAGAGAGATATTTGGAAGATTGTTTGTAACCAAGCAGATCTCGCCCCCCATTGACTACCAAAGTATTTTTTTCTTACTATGGTACTCAATGAGGGGCGAGATTTGCTTTCATTTTTGGGTGAACTATCCCGTTAAGATTGAATTGCATGTCAAATTTCCATCCATTTGGATTACACAATTATAACATGCACTAATAATCTTACAGTAATAGTCATACAGTACATAACAGGCAAGATTTCTGTAATAGTACTAATAAATTGAATGTGTTTTAAATACATAATAACCAGGTTTATATATTTATCATCAATTAATCCAGTTTCATACTTAATTTCACAAACCAAACATATTCAAATATTCAAACCATGTTCTTTTAAATTGAATTCATTTAATTTTTTTCACAACGAACAGATTTATGCTGATTCTAAGAAAGTTAAATGCATGCACTTTGAAAATATGATCATTTAAATAAAATCAAATAGATGCAAATAGTAAATAATAAACTTTTTTTGAGTGCAGAAATCTTGACTGACAAATATGCGTCACATTAAATTAATTCGTCTGTTCATGTTAAAACTCTAAGCCAAATAAATGGAGATTTTTCTATGCCATTCAAATGCATAATTCTTAAATTTAGGCCTTTGTTTTGATTGGACAATAAATGGTTAAAACAGTAAGCATTACTACTAGAGATAAACTTTGGCCACTGAATATATGCTATAAAATGCCAAGACAAAATAAGCCGAACAGAAACTGACAAACAGAAGTGTTAAATAGAAATGAAATGATCCATGTTTAACCAGTTTTAATGGAAACGCTGTAAAATCGGTCTTGTGTACAAATGATGAGGCTCTTATTGTGGACAAAACACAACTGCATGTTCAGTTTTCACTCTTGATTGTCTGTGGCTGTAAATTAAGTGTCTATTTTCTAATTTGTTTCTCACAAAGAAATATTATGCCATTTTTGTCCAATTTCAGGCATTCATAAGGCAAGTATGGAGGTGTAGATGCTCTTAAAAGGAATGGTTCACCTAAAAATGAAAACTCGTGTCTTTTGAAACCTGCATGACTTCTGTGGAAAACAAAAAGATTTATTTATAGCTGAATGTCTAAGCTTCTAAGAGTTCTCACATGCTATGGCTTCAAATGCATGAGTTGTGTGGACTTTTATGATGTTGATGGTGTTTTTGTCCTTTTTTGCAGTTTTTACAGTCATTGCTCACCGTCCACTTTCATTGTAAGGACAAATAGCAGCTCATTGCAAACATAAACAACATCTTTTGTGTTTCACAGAAGACAGAAAGTGAGTAAATGAGGACAGAATCTTCATCTTTGGGTGAACTATCACTTTAATCATCAAGATCATCTATAAATGGACGTATGTTTAACTTAATTAACAAGGTTTTTTAACTCTGTATGTGACACTATTTGACATTTCTTGTGTTTTTTTGACACGTTGTCTCCGTTCCCCATACAGGTACACGTCCTGGAAGGTCTCAAGGAAGCGTGAATGTCCACTACGTTCGTAATGTTTTATTCTCTAATTGTCCAGGACTTTGCATTTGTTTCAGAGCCACGAATCAATGCTTCCGATCAGGAGATTTTGCAGCCTAAAACGGGGCAGGAGTTGCCCATCACCCTTCAGTGTAACCTCACGAACTCACACAGCGCCCACCAGGAAACCTTCTGGATGAAGAACGGGCTGGAGATTGCCAACACAAGGACGGAGCACAAACACACCATGTTCAAGTGAGATTTCAATGGAAAATTCGCTTTACCAGCTGAACGTCTCTGCTGCATCTGTGGCATGCTTCACAGATTAATCATTTCGTCCCTCAGATTATAAAAGCGAACAGGAAACACGCTTAAATTGGATTTTCAGGATTTCCAGTAGTTTAGCAAGCAGCACTGCAGATAAATGTTTAAAATATGCAATCTACTGCACTGATTAGTGCTTCAAATACATCTGGCTGACAGGTGGATGAATGAAAATGTGTCGTTTCACCCCAAAATCAAATGGAAAACAAACATATTAATTTAATTCATTAATATAATATCATATACACACACACATGGGCCAATGATGTGACGTCATTACAGCCAATACAGCTATTTCATTTGTGATTAAAATATCTTAAAATGTATATATTTTTTATTCTGGCATGATTTTATAACATCATATATCAACATAATGCAAAATTGTGTTAAAATAATGTGCAGAAGTCATTGCTGTGTTATGAGAAAGAATGTCCGGAAAAATGAATGTCATTGATGTCATTCGGAGTAACCGATATAAAGGGACCATTTTGTCATGTGGTTAATATCATGTGACATCATTCAGGACCACATGGTCATGAAGAAAAGTAACTAACTCTCTTTTAACTATTTGAAAAATTCATGTTTTCACTTGATCATATGCATGTCCTGCATGTCATGTCATTCGGTGCAACTGCTATAAAACATGGAAAATGATGCAATATTAAATTTTTTTACTAAATATGAAATGTTTGATTGTCATTTTGCTAGATATCAGCCTGTTAGCATTGATTGCAAATATCGTCATTCAGTAAAACTGAAATTTTGGTTAAACCGAATGACTTTTTTGTTGACAAATCTTATAAAAAAATGATAAAAATCAGTGTTAATTGATTATAAAAACCACATAATCTCATTGTTAACACTTAATAAACTTAATTATATCTTTAAAAACCTTATTCGTCAATGACCCACATATATAAAATACAATTTATTTTTGCAAATGTGAAATATAATTTAAATGAAAATACGATTATAATATAACAAAAATATAATTTATAATTTTGTTCATGTTTGGGGTGAAATGTGGCACATTTTCATGAGAATTATCAAATTCATTTCAGCATTATTAATGAAAATGAAAATAATGTCACGATGCAGAAATCAATAATATCATTTATTTTGATATAAAAAGAATATCATTTGTCAATTTCTCTTCTGACTTTGGGGTGAAATATAACAGATTCACTCAGGCATCGTTGCAGTTTCAGAACTGCATCTCTGTAATATCAAGTATTTTAGAGTAACATCACGAGATACTCTGAGGACATTCAGGATGTTCAAGCACAAAATCTCTTTAGTAACACGTCTCATCAGAGCTCAAGCCCCCCACCAGACCTTTCAGAAAGCCAGAGTGATGTGGCGAAAGGCGATCTGCTGTCAGACTGCATGTCACAGGCTCAGCAGAGACACTTCCACCCTGAACAGACAGCACTGCGCCGGCAGCTCTTGCACTGCGTAATGAAGTCCCCCGTCCATGTTCCCAATGCGCCGCGCTGCCAAAACACATCTCCACCTGAAAATTGCTTTCTGAAAACCTTGTCATAATAGGGTTCTCTGTCTGGTGATTAATAATGTAATATATATTGCGATGATTAATATCGGCTCTTAAAGGAGTAGCGCGCCCAAAAATACTGTTATTTTTCTGTTTATAGTTACAAAGTGTGTTGAACTTAAAGGATTAGTTCAATTCAGAATTCCTGATAATTTACTCACCCCCATGTCATCCAAGATGAGATTTCTTCAGTGGAAAAGAATTTAAGGTTCCAGGATTTTTCTCCATATAGTGGACTTTACTTTCTAAAAAAGTAAACATTTATATACTTTTTAACCATAAATGCTCATCTTGCACTGCTCTGTGATGCGCCACGCATGACGTAATCATGTTGGAAAGGTCACATGTGACAAAAACTCCTCATTTTCTCCTCCAACTTAAATCGTCCGACATCATTGTTTTACCTTTTTTTGTACGTTTATTTGCTCGGTAGTTCCACCTATGTCACATGTGACCTTTCCAACATGATTACGTAATGTGTGGCGCATCACAGAGCAGTGCAAGACGAGCATTTGTGGTTAAAAGTATATCATTTTAATTTTTTTTAGAAAGTGAGTGATGGTTTCTCTAGATAAGACCCTTATTCCTCGTCTGGGATCATGTAGAGCTCTTTGAAGCTGCACTGAAACTGACATTTGAACCTTCAACCCGTTGAACCCCAGTGAAGTCCACTATATGGAGAACAATTTTCCTCAAAAACCTTCATTTCTTTTCCACTGAAGAAATCTCATCTTGGATGACATGAGGGTGAGTAAATGATCAGGAAATTTGAATTCTGAATCCTTTTACAGCTTCCAAGTGACATGAGGGGGAGAAAATAAAGGTTTATTTTTGGTGAAGATGATTTTTGTGTCTTGTTTTGTAGGTTGAGTAAACCGAGGGCAGATGATTCTGGTGAATACATGTGCGTTTACACCTTTAAATCGGCTCCAAATGCCAATGCTTCCATTGAGGTCAAAGGTAAGAAATCCTGTCAGAAACTCATTAACATGCCGTTAACACCATCGAAACGCTGTTGCCATCCAGTAGAGACCTAACCCGTGTTATAATTAGGTATTGTTTGGAGTCGTAATTAGCCTCTCTTCACCTTAAAATAAACTCACTCGAGAGCAACAGTGAATCCAGACAGTCACGTCCTGAATTCTCACTGACGGTGGAGACGATTCCATCTCGTTAGAGTTTCGTCCGCGCGGCGGGTGGCGTAGTGACACCCGGATAGCTGCTGTCACTCATAATCAGGAGAGCCATCCGGCTGGACTTCATAACGAGCCAAACGTGCTGCGACTGTATATTTCAGACTGTACATGAAAACGCTCAAAAGAGGAAAGAAAAAATGACTGACAGAAATGTTTTTGTAATGTGTTTCTCATTAGATGCTCATATTACAGTAAAAAACTTTATTTTTAATGTTTTAATTTTTTAAATTTTAATATTTTTATTTAAATAATTAATGTTTATTTGCACATTACTAAAGAGATTTTATTTATCATATATATGATTTTTATTCAAAACATTTTAATTTAATTTTAATTTAAATAAACACAAATGAGTACCTGACAATACCAACAATATACAATAAAATATAACATTGTTTTTTTTTGCATGTTACAAAAAAATCTCCTTATTTTTTATATTAAATAAATGAAATACTATGATTTAAATAATTTTTTAATTTTAATTTACATAAGCACAAAATAGTATCTGAGATATAATTATATGTTTGTTTATTTGCACATTACTAAAGAGATTTTATGTTTTTTATTTAATCTATCTATATGATTTTTATTCATAATATTTTAATTTTAATTTTTATTTTAATTTAAATGAGTATAATTTAGTACATGAAAAATAAATATACCCTTGTTTTTTGCGTATTACAAAAGAAATCTATTTATTTTAAAATAAATAAAATATAATAAATACAATAAAATTAATATAAATTTACATTTTAATTTTAATTTAAATAAGCATAAATTACCTGACAAAGCACAATTGCCTGACAAATAAATGATTATTGTGTATTACTTTTTTATTATTATTTTTTAAATATTTTATTCAATTTAGTTTTATTTATTTACAGTAAAAAACTTTAATACTATGATTTTTATTCATAAAATTTGACTTTTTAATTTTAATTTAAATAAGCATTAAATAGTACCTAACAAATAAATATATTACAAAACAAATTTATTACAAAAAAGAGATATTTTTTTTATTTAAAATGGCAGTAAAAATAGTTGTATTTTACTGCGATTTTATTTTTTAAATTTTAATTTAATTGAATACTTTTTTGCGCATTACAAATTTTTTTAATTTATATTTTATTCAATTTAATTTAATTTATGTATTTATTTATTTAGTTAAATACTATGATTTTTACTCTTAAAATTTTACTTTTTTAAATAAGCATAAATTATTGCATATTAAAAATGAGACCTTATTTATTTATATATTGTGGTGAAATATGATAGATTGTCAGGTTTTGTGAAATTTGGAGGTTCTGCTAATGTTCTAGACACCACAGATAATGTTTTCATGCATATGAAGTGGATTGTGATCCACACTCAAACAGCGCCAGCATCCCTCGCAGCCACGGACCCCCGAGACCCGACACAGTCTGAGCTTGCCTGCGTGTTCCTCACAGTTAAGCCAATTTGTTGTGACATCGCCGTCAAACGCACTGAGCATGCCCGGACCGTCATGTCAAGGCTCACTTTAAGCGTTGCCTGGTTACATAACGCGATGATGTCGCTCTCTGCTTTGGCCGGGCTTTTCTGCCCGCAGCCTGTCAGATGACAGCGCGCAGCTCCCATGTGCCACGAGCTCCGTTCTGCTAGAAACACACGATGAAGAAGAGCAACCCCCCATCCTGACGTATTGTCCCTGTCCTATTTGTGTCTCTTTACATGCACAACTGGAGCCGCACGACGCCCGACGCCTTCTTGATATCACTCTCGTTTAAACTCACGAATCAGCGCTGCAGTTTTAGGATGCTAGATCGTGTTTTGGTGAATATTTTATAATGTCTAGTCATTTTGCAAAGACTCAAAATGGAGAAAATTATTAAATGAAAACAAGAACAGGTCACATTTCACCACATAATCAAATAAACAGAAGTACATTATTATATTTTGTCATTAAAAATAAGCCATTATTTCTATTAAATAATAATATTTTGCCATATATACTGTATATTTTTTTGCAAAAAGACTATTAAGATTATTTGCAATATCCGATTTTCTCAAATTCTCAATGAATGTTTCTGTATTACTTTAATACAATATTTTACTTTATTTTTAATCAGCAGTACATCAAATCATGTTCAAATATTATGCAATGTGTGTATATAATTATTTTTAATTAAAGTCATTTTCTATTAAATAATTATATTTTGCACTATTAAATATATTAATTACAATAATTATTATGATGTAATTAAAAATAAGTCATTTCTATTAAATAATTTTTTGCAAAAAGAAAATATCTGTTTTAGTACTAAAGATTATTTACAATTTCCATTTTTCTCTCAAATTAATGTTTTTAGTATGAATTTGGGGCAAAATTTGTTTATTGACATAAATTATGTTGCAATAAAAAAAGGCTTCATTTGCATTAAGCAAAATATAATATCTTATTTTTACTTTTGATTTTGTCAAACGCGTAGGTCACATTTTACAGTAATTTTTACTGTATTTTTAATCAGCAGTACATCAAATCATGATTTTCAAATATTATGCAATTTATGATTTTTTTTCCATATATTATTTAACTAATAAAAATGAGATTTTCTGCATTAGGATAATGTGAATTTGCGGCAAAATGTGTTTATTGTCATGAAAATAATGTTACCACAATATATTTTCATAATTATCATATATTTCATGGAAAATTGTCTGTAAATTATATATATATATATATAAATAATGTTAATGCATAGAGATCGGAAAAAAATCTTGCAATTTAAATATATAATTTATACTAATAAATAACATAAAAATATGACCTACACGTGTTCTTGACCAGTTTGAGATTCACCTGAATACTAAAAAAGGCCTCAAACTTAAAATATCCCGTCTCAGATAGCGGATGAATATGAGGTTGTGTCGTCCTGTGGGAGTCGTTCAGGTTGAATGTGGCCCATCATGCAGTCTGTTCACCCCCAACCGCTCGTGTCTTTGGCACCTCTCGCTCTCTCTCTCTCTCTCTGGCTCTCTCTCGCTCTTTCTCTCTGTCTCTTTCTGAGGCAACAGATGGAGGTTTGCATGATGGGATGGGTTGGGATTAAGGCTCTGGATTCACTCCCAGCGTTTCTAATGGCAGGAGTTTACTGTCCACTATGATAATCTGCCCTGTGCATACATGCTTCAAGGTTTCAAGTCTTTTTAAACGGGAATATAATGTGATGTTTGTGCACAGTAATCAGAGATCGGCCTAATCGAATTAAATCAGGTGCAGGAAACCCAGCCGCACCTTTACGTGTGTTTATATTTAGTACGGCATTATAAAGGAAGGATGTCGGTGCGCCATCTGTCGTGAGCGTGAGTCATTTTTACTCCATACATTACCCTACATGAATTCCTGTCTCGCTTCTACTGTATATTTTCCATCTGTCCCTGATTTCATTCGGTTTGGGTTACAGAAGCTCTTTCCTTTCAAGGCAAATGAGATGCTCCACAAATAGCAGCGTATAACCGCTCAGTATCCGACACCGTTACCGATCTCTACCGGCATTGATCACACACTTCCGCTGCCGATCAGCGTTTGAGGTTTTCTGCATTAAGATAATGTGAATTTGGGGCAAAATGTGTTTACTGGCATTATGTCGCAATAAAAAAGAGGCTTCATTCCCTTTAAGCAAAATATAATGTTATTTTTTTTTTTGATTTTGTCAGATGTGTAGGTCACATTTTACCATTAATTTTAATAAACACATTATACCATCACGCATGTCAGACATTTTTTACCATCACATTTTATTTTTTTAAATTACAAAATTGAATTAACAAAAATAAGTTTCAAATATTTTCAGACCTATTATATATATATATATTTTATAGAGAAAAAAAAATATATATAAAATTGTTTTAATTAAAAAGTCTTTATTTATATTAAAGAATTATATTTTGCAAATTATATATACACTATTACATTAATTATTATTATTTTTTAATTAAAAATAAGTAATTATTTCTATTAAATAATTATATTTTTTGCAATAAATATTTTTTTGCAAAAAGAAAAAAAACCTGTTTTAGGATTATTAAGATTATTTACAATTTCCATTTTTCTGTCAAATTAATGATTTTAGTATGAATTTTGGTCAAAATGTGTTTATTGACATGAAAATTATGTTGCATAAAAAAAGGCCTTCATTCTCTTTAGGAAAAATATAATATCTTTTTGATTTTGATTTTGATTTTGTCAAATGCATAGCAACATTTTACTATTAATTTTAATAAACACATTTTACCATCACATTTTACCATTATTTTTAATTTTTTAAATTACAAAATTGAATTAAGAAAAATAAGTTAAATATATTTTCAGATTATATATATTTCATGGAATATATATATATATATATATATATATATATATATATATATACTTATGCATGTATGTTAGGGGTGTAACGGTACACAAAACTCACGGTTCGGTACGTACCTCGGTTTTGAAGTCACGGTTCGGTACAGTTTTCGGTACAGCAGGTGGAGAGAAAACTAAACATAAAA
This sequence comes from Ancherythroculter nigrocauda, assembly GCA_036281575.1. Classification (NCBI taxonomy): domain Eukaryota; kingdom Metazoa; phylum Chordata; class Actinopteri; order Cypriniformes; family Xenocyprididae; genus Ancherythroculter; species Ancherythroculter nigrocauda. The sequence goes on along the minus strand of VTFQ01000005.1, from coordinate 1,780,010 downwards.
TTGCTTTTTTTATTATTAAACAGAGGTTTACTGAACAAATTGTGTTTTTGTCTTTAAATATATTAAATTAAATTAAAACTAAAAGTTTCTTACGGATAAAAAAAATGATCTCTGCTAATGCTATAAACTATGTAGGGAGCCCTAACTTGAAAGAAGCCCAAACTATTAGCCTAAATTCAATTGCTTTTTATTTTTAGATAAAATAATCAACACTCAAATAACAAATTGTATGCAAACCTGTAAGCTGCACCTAAGGCAGTTTTTGCATTAACTTCTAAATGTTTTGAAATATAATCATTTCTACACAGTGGCTGTTATTTTAACATCAGATTTATTTAAACATACATTAAATAGCCTAATCAGGATATCACTAAAAGATTAAGTAAAATAATGAATATATTGGCTAATACAGTGCATATATTAAGCGAAAGAGTTCATTTCTCTAGCGAACTAACAAGCTGTGAACACTGAATGGCTTTTCTGAGGTAAATGCATCATGACATATTGTTGAATACGGACGCTTTCATTGATGTCTTTCCACCGTTGAAACACTGAATGAGCGATTACATGAGATATGACCGTTTCAGTAAGTTGTACTGAATCTTTCAACATACCTTCAGATGTTCTTTCATGTTTATTCTGTAACTAGTATTAAGGAGGAAGAGATGAACACATTCACTTGCGCTCCGCGCTCGCGCTGCCGGTTGAACTGAGGCACCTGTACAGTGATCTGTCACCCCACATCAAAGCACGTCAAAATGGCATTTTCTGTTTAAACTTCATGATTTCGTGGACAGAATTTGAAGGATGACACTTTGTTTCTCATCGAAAGTAACAAAACGCAGAGCTTATTGCGGTTATTGGTGGTGAATATTGGTTGCAATGTAATGCTTCGGTACACACGTGCACCGTACCCAAAGCCCTGTACCGAAACGGTTCGGTACAAATACGTGTACCGTTACACCCCTAATGTATGTATGTATATATATATATATATATATATATATGCATGTATGCATATAATTATTTTTAAAAAATCATTATTTCTATTAAAGAATTATATTTCGCAAATTATATACAATATTACATTTATTAATTACAATTGTTATTATTATTTTCTAATTGAAAACAAGTCATTTTTTTCTTTTAAATAATTATATTTTTTTGCACCTGTTTTAGGACTATTAAGATTTCCTTTTTCCTCAAGATTATTTCCATATTTCTCTCAATTCTGATTCTTATTGCAGTGTTTTTTTTTAATTGGCAGTACATGAAATACTATGATGATGTACAGATACTATACAATTAATATATAGGTGTGTGTGTGTGTATATATATATATATATATATATATATATATATATATATACACACACACACACTGTTATATATATAAATTAATTGTAAAAGCGTGCGAGGCAGTGGGGTGTAAGGGAGGAAGTGGCGTTTGTGATTGGAAGGAGGCTGATTTATTGTGTCTCAAAGATGCTCTGTGAGTGAGGATAATGCCGAGCTAAGCTCTCCATCGCCTCTCTGCTCGTGATACACACACACACACACACACACACACACACACTCTATCCTCAGAAGGCATGTGCGCACCATAATTAGAGCTGATGATGTCAGCCAAGTTACAATCCACGCCTTCTCCATCCTACACGTTCACGCTCAGAGATTCGTTTCATCCTGCTTAATTGCACGGAGGGAATTACGGCAATTTCGGAGATTAGCAGCGGCTGCAGAAGGTGCTGCGTGTTAAAACGAGCGAGGCGGCGGGTGGGGTTACGATCATATCCAGTATTTCTTAATTCCGAGGAATATTGGAGCACGGGTGTTTGTGACATTGAGCTCTGTATTATCCAGTGAAGGGGAATGATGGTGACTCAGCACATCAGAGTAGGGAAGCCTGAATTACTGCGGCCGCGGGGGGTTGCTTTTAATTAAGTCTACGCCATCTCATTTATGTCAGTCATTTGCGGTGTTAGGATACATAATTATGCAAGCATGGTCTTTTTTTTCCATCCAATGTTGTCTTGTTTTCCAGTACAAATATGTAAACATTTTTAACTTAATGCAAAATGCGGCAATATATTAAGTTCTGTTCTTGAAATCAAGTGAGAAGAAATCAGAAAAATCAACTTAAAGGTGCAGTATGTAGGATTTCTGTCCGCTAGATGCCACTAGAGGCCTATTCAAAACAAAGGCGTAGCTTGATGACGCCAAGTTTGAGCGCAGAATTTTGGGACATGTGGTGTTCACCTCAACAGACGGTGCAAAAGAATCGGGATAGGACTCGGGAAGAAATCATGTTCATGGATGCAATTATTAACGTTACTGTAGTATGAAGCAGAGCAGGAGCGAGTGTTGTGGAGCGATTGATCAACACACGCCTCACGAGCAGCGGGACTTTTATTATGACACAGTCGCCGGCGCCGCTGCCGCTTTTCCGGTCATGAGTATGAGGAAACGCAGCTCTGTTTATCATATTAGATACATTTGAGAGTGTTGAAAATGATGTTATAACGTTACTCTGTGCGTTCGCTCGGCGGCTGCTGTGAGACACTGTTACACACTGCAGTAAGATAGATCGATTTTACAATATCAGATTAAATGCTGGATGATTGTGTTGATAAATATCATGCAATTAATTTTAAAATGTATTGTATGATGGAGAAAATGCTGTATTACTGTTACTAAAAATAAAGCTGCATCTGATTATGCTATGTTAGCTACTTGACAAAATAGTGTTTTTCTCTGAGGCATGGTAAAGCATGGTACTCGCAAAAAATCAAGAAAATTAGATTTAAACAATAAGACTAAACGTGTTGACCTATATAACAATAATTAGTTTTCTGTCTATAAATATATCAAAACAGTTGTTCTCTCATCTATTAAAACATGTAAATATTAAAGCGTCTTTGGTGTTTCCATGGTTTCTACAAAATCAAACTTGCAATTAAATTTGCAATTAAAATTGCAATTTTCTCACGATTTACAAATAGTTGTAAACATTTGGGATATTGTAAGTACTCAAGTGAACAAAATATATAACACTGGCCTAGTGGTTTTTGGATATTTTACTGCAAAAAATATTACATATTGCACCTTTAATTCAAAGGGAAACAAGACTTTATTTTTAATGTCATTTTAAAGTCATGAAAAATCACATCACATGACCCAAATAATAAACAGCATGTCAAGACCAGAAAAAGAGTTTAGAACAAGGTGTAAAGTAAAGGGACAAGCTCAAATCTGAGTGATGTAAACACATCATAACAGTCTTTCCTCTCTCTATCCAGCTGCTCCTGAAATCTTGGGACACAAACGAAGTGAGAACAAGAAAGAAGGAGAAAATGCGACACTGCACTGCAAGTCTGTTGGATTCCCGCATCCTATGTGGACGTGGAGAAAGAAAGTGGGCCGAGGGTCTTACATCGTACGTATCCAAAACACACATCGTTTTATATCTTATATATGTGAGGACACAACAGCCTCTCTGAATCTCTTCATGCAGGACATTGACAACAGCACTGGTCGATTCTTCATCACCAACAAAGATAATTTCACACAACTGAGTATCATCAGCCTGGACATCAGCACAGACCCGGGCGAGTACGTTTGCAACGCCTCAAACATCATCGGATCCAGAGAGTCCATGACCATCCTGCGGGTCCGGAGCCATCTCGCCCCGCTCTGGCCTTTTCTGGGCGTCCTGGCCGAGATCATCATCCTCGTGGTCATTATCGTGGTTTACGAGAAGCGCAAGAGGCCGGACGAGGTTCCTGATGGTAAGAGGCACTCGGCTTTGGGTATTTTTGCTGGGTATCAATATAATATCATTCTGAAGTGCTTAATGTGGCTGTTGTTTGATCAGAAAATGAAGTAAATTATTCTAGTAATGTTTTACTAGGGCTGCACAGTTATAATTGCTGATTTTCCTTGATTTTAGTGACATAAAACAGTTATTTTGTGTGAGGCGGCTGCATGCCATATTCCTAATGAAGCTAAACATCCAAAATAGATTGCTTAAATGCAGTAAAAATAGTATTTTCACAAGTTTTTCCACAAGGATTTTTCCATTGCCATTTGGATTATTGTATAAAATAAACTCTGTGACCAACAAAAGTTGATGTTTTGTTCCTCGAGATAATCTTCACCAACTTTTTTTGAAGCCTAAATACAATCTCCAGAAGTAAAAAGCTAAAGTTAGGTCACGTCATCACCACTAAGCTTCCGTAACTCTTTCAATCTTAATTTAAAATCTACAAGTTTGAGTTATAATAGTTTGTAAGAGTGCAAGTATAAACACAATTAATGTCCTCGACAACCTCTGTGGTCACATTTAGACACTTGATAGTTGTCGCCTTTTTTGAGATGCGTAAAAGCTTAAAAATATACCAAATGTAGGGATTTACTGATGTATTTTTAAGTTGTAGAATAAAACGTGAAAATAGTTGAGCTTGTGTTTAACACAGGCTGATTTCAGGACGAAAATGCACTTCAAATTAAATTTCTGAGTTTTAGGACTTGCTTCTGCAGCACTCTTAAATTTCCAATGTCTAAAGTACTTCTCAAAAGTACTTAAAGAATCAATAATGGAAATCAGAACCAGAACCATAAGTGTTAAATTCCTGATGTTGCACATGTGCCAATCACAAATGAAAGTAAAACATATTAAAACACTCACTTGTGAAACAGACTTGTGCACAGGCTCAATTAAGTATCTCTGATTGGATATTGCATTCATGTGCTCAACAGAGCCATCTGCGATTGGTTAAAGTGCTGCTTAAAATAGAAAATGTGGATGCATCTGAAGTAGACATAAATAGTAAACACTCACAATGACTTAATTGCAGCTGTCTTATATATTTGTTTATTTGTTCAACTCTGCCATGTACCACACAAACATATAAAACTTTAGTGAACCTTTAGAATAATCCAGGCAGGCTGTTTCGAACACTGAAGCTGCCATCAATAATATATTCTGAAGCAGGCTATTAGTGGGTCATTTGTGGCCCGGGCTCTTAGCGTAGTTGCACAAGTGAATATGCATGAGAGCTGAGTCAGAGAAGACCCACTGGGAAATACTGACCTCTATGCTTGACCACGTTTTAATCTGAGACCCGATCCTCCACTAGAAAGACAAATCAGTACACTGGCGCTGCCTCACATTTGTACGCTCTTAAAGTTAATGAATAATTGATTCAGTCAACAGCTGCACTTGATTCTCTTGTCTCAATAAGAGAAACAGAAATGTTAATATTGTACAGTTACCACAAGATATTTGGATACAAGAATATTTCAAGGCTGCGGTTCTTTTTTAATTTCATTCTGTCTGGGGCTGTGCATTATTGGGAAAAAGTGACATTGTATTATTTTGATTTTCTGCCATGCACACAGGAAGATTCACCAGATGACTTGACCAGATCTATTTAGAAAGAATGAATCATTCTTGAATGATTGGGGTGATTTGGTAGGGGATTTCATCTTCATAGAAAATTAAAACACAAAAAACAATTTTTTTTTTTACTCTGAAGTCTTTAAGTGCAAAATCATTTTAGGGCGATTTGGGAAAAACTTGGGCGTTCATATTTGGGTTTACTATACGCAAACTATAAAGTGAACAGGTTTAAAAAAATCTCTTTTCACTTGAGTGGTTGTGTTTAGCTTTGGGGATAAGGTTGAAGGATCATATATGCGATATATGATCATAAATCAATATATGCTTAATGTATTTGTAAACTTTTTAAGGAACACTTAACACTAATGCAGTTAATTTCCAACAAAGAATGATTTAAAGCACTTAATTAATGGCATTTTCAGATTTTCTGTGACCTAATCTAAAGTGAGAACTATTTACAGTGAATTTGTAAACAAAGCATAAAAAACATTATCTAACTGTTTACATATGAGCTAATTAATAATAATTTTAAATATAGCTGCAAGCAGCCATTAAGGGGCCAAGCACAGAAGCAAGCAAGAAGTAAAATATAGCATTTTATTTCATATACTTTATTGTAGTTAGTGGCAATTTAATATTTTGTTCAGTTGTAGTGCCACCAACAGGCACAATCCCACCACTTTTTTTTATGTGTCCTCAGAGTGTGGCCATAAATAAGTGTGCCAAATTTGGTAAAAATATATCATTTCATTTAGGAGTTATAGGTATATGTACGAGTACATAAAAAATGACCCATGCACGACTTTGATTGCGTTTTTTTGCCACTTACTATTAAAAATTTGGCATTTGGGCAGTAACATATAGCCAATGATCTATTTTTCAAAATTTCCTACAGTGGTTTCGTCTCAATCTGACTAAAAGTTTCGAAGATATTCGCGAACGTTGTTTTAACGCTTAATTGCAACGTTGCACAAACAAGGCGAAACCTAGCATATTAGATATCATTGGACTTGGCAGGGATTCAGGAATCTAAGGAGATGACTCGCATGAAAATAAGTCAACCACATCAAAAGTTATGAGCATATGAATATTTGATTTCACCACAAGGTGGCGCTGTCTCAGGCTCCTTCAGGGCATTGTGCTGATTACCCATACCAAGTTTTGAAATGATACACTAATGTCTTCAAAAAATACAAAATGCAAAATGGCCAATATGGTAAAACTGGATATCGTTTATTTTGGCATGCTGCCCTGAACCAGTAGGTGGCACTGTGCCGAAATGCAGCATGTAGCCTCAGGTGATGCTTGTGATGACATTTACCAAGTTTGGTCAGGATACGTTAAAGCGTTGCAGAGACATAACCTCACGTCCATTTTTGGCATGCTCTTCTTTGAATTTGTTTGCACGTTATTCGAGAATGGTTGGATTTATCAAAACGTTTTTAATCACTTTTTGCCAGCATAATCTAAAGATGATCTGATTTGATTTTCATGAAAATTGGAGCAACCGTCTAGGAGGAGTTCAAAAAAGTAGGTTTTTGGTGGGAAAAGTTTCATAGGGTGCAATCGAATCGAATTTTTCTCTAACCTTTATGGTTCAAAAGTTATTAGTGTAAACTTGAGTGCAAATTTGAACAAGTGGTGGCGCTAGATAGTTTGATCTAGATCTACCAAATTTGCTGTAGTTAATAATGGGACTGTTCTCTATCAATGTGCCAAATTTCATAACTTTCCCGCAAGTGGTTCTATGTGCTTCCAGAGCGGAAGAAGAAGAATAATAGGAAGGCCATATATTTCTATATAGCCTATTAAAAAGTTAACAATGTAGAGATTACAATATATGGTAACACTTTATATATTTACAGTGTCGTAGTTACACGTTACTACATGTACTTACTATAGTAATAACAGTAAATTATGCATAATTACAAGTAACTAACCCTAAACCAAACCCTAACATTGTCACTCTATAGTAAGTACATGTAGTTAATTAATAGTACTCAGTACTTATTTGAGTAATTACAATGTAACTACGGCACTGTGAAATAAAGTGTAACCCAATATATAAATCATGAATTAACTATAAACTAAAAGTTTGCAAATGATTTGTAAGTACTTTATTACTGTATACTTATTATAAAGTGTGTTATTTCACTGTAAAATTACAATACTAATATTTTCAGTGCGTCTTAATTTCTTCATTTTCAAACCATATACCATTAAGCTTTTTGCATGTTGCCGGCCAATAAATAAATGCATTTCTGGTTTCAGAGTGAAGGCACCGTATGTGCATTTACACGCATGAATGATCATACAGCATAATGAATGAAGCTGAAACACTGTAATCATGAACTACACGTGTGTAAATAACACGCTTCACACTGAAATCAGTAGCACATATATATTCTCTTTAAATTAAATCGCAGCCTACTCGCACTAAGCCATTTTTCGATATTGATTTTATTTCGATATACATCGCGCAGCCCTAATTCTGTCATGCTTTGGCCGCAGGGGAGGAGCAGGAGAGGATGGGGAATCATGCCGGTAACCGGCGAGTCAGTCAGTCTAAACAGGCTTCGTTCCGAACATGTTTTGGCTGCGAGTGTGACAGTCTCTAAAGGGATGCAGTCAGGCATAGCTTCATGCTAATTTGACCTTTGCAGAACCACAGAAGGGTATCTCAGAGCCAGGGGTGGTCAGCCGCTACCCTTTAAAATGTGCTGCGAGATGCACCGCGTTCTAGTGACTGACAACACATGACTTCTCAGTAAAACTATTGTGCTCGAGCTAGAACTCAAGATACGTCTGTCTTATTTTGTGTCAGTGCAGTTTTTATCAGATCCAACATCCACCCTCTAAATGTTTGTTTACATGTCTGTCTAGCAGTAAATTGCACAGGGATTTCCGATGTACAAACTCTGCTACAATAGCAATAGAAAAGAAAGAACGTCCTTTCTTTATAAACATTCCTGGTCTTAATGGAGCGATTCATCCGTGCATGTTTTCATGATCTTCCATCAAAATATGCATTAACCAAAAGATAGCTATTTAGTCACTGTTTAGGCAGGTAATGTTGTTCATGTATGAAAGGTGAACGATAGATTTTGAAGTCTATTCTATTGGGATACTGCAACGGTTTCTGTGGGGAAATGTTCTTTTCTGGTTGAACTGGGCTGTGAATGTTGTTTCATGTTGGCATGTGGTTGTGAGCTGATGAACACTGTTTGTCAGTTGAGCTCTGAATGCTAAAGCAATGCTGGTGCTGTTCGTAGGCCAACAAACAGGACTGAAACAAAGGAGTTTTGCGTGCTCGTATTAAAATATGCTCCCAAGGCAGTAATTTAATATCCCTGATGCTCAATCAAACTGAATGAAAGTGTTTAATTTGTGAGTCACTGCCTGAAAGTCACAACAGAATCTATTTTTTCTTCTTACTATAATGGTTTCAAGTAAATAATGGTTGAAACTTTGTTTTTTCCTTCTCCATGTGGCATCATATTCTTTATTGTTGGTAAGTTTGAGAACTTGCATGTCTTCAGAAATTTCTGCTTCTCCTTGTTTTCTCCTCATTCGGGCTGTGATGTCAATGCGTGCTTATTTAATTATCAATTGAATTAAAAAATCAGTTTGTATCATCAACAGTATTCAATGTGACTGGATTCTTTACTGTTAATTTTATGGTTCGTAATGGGCTTTTATTGCAATATTCAAGATATTTATTTTTATTCATTTCAGTTTGTTTTAGCCTTCGGAATATAGCAATATAGTTTTAAACTTGATGGATGAATCTCATCAAAAGTTCATATTTCGCCTTCAATTAAGGTTTTTGTTGTTGCATTATGACATTATTTTCACTCCCTTATTGTATTACAGTAAAAGCAATACTTATTTCAAAAACCCCCTGTGGTGAAAATCAAGTGTTTAATGTTGTTTATATGTCTATGTGGTGTTTTTAATATGCTTTAAGACAAACCACATGCGAATTCATCAGTCAACACCATTGCTGAGTATTTTCTCCTTAAAACTGCAGTATCTCAAAAACCCCGCCCCTGTTTCCTACCATCACAAACATGTGACCAATCCCATCACATGTGGGCGGAGCTTTTCTCCACTGACTTTTTATGATGTTCAAAGCGTTTGTAAGGATGCTGATTTTTAGAAGGCAGCTGTCTGACTCTGAGATGGCGAACGGAAACATGGTTTGTGTAACGTTAGCAACACATTATTAGCTGTTTGATGACATAGTCAAGCCAAAGGATAATCATATCAACTATCGTTATGTGTCCGACATTGTACAGAGCGATTCATAAAACGCATTATCATTCTGATACGTTAACTTGTAGATTTTAACTTGCTCTTCCACATCGGAATCAGTTTCTGGTTTAAACATATATGGCTGAATTAAACCAATATTTCCACTTGCCATTGTGTAGCGTTTACTAGAGCGAGTGGTTCAGATAGTCCGAGCTGGTGCATTTGAGTGGAGGCGGAGACTAATTTGCATATTCAAATTCCACGTATACTAAATGAAATGGGTGTTACATTAAAGGGTTAGTTCACCCAAAAATTTAAATAATGTCATTTATTACTCACCCTCATGTCGTTCCACACCCGTAAGACCTTCGTTCATCTTCAGAACACAAATTAAGATATTTTTGATGAAATCCGATGAGGCCTGCATAGCAAGCAATGACATTTCCTCTCTCAAGATCCATTAATGTACTAAAAACATATTTAAATCAGTTCATGTGAGTACAGTGGTTCAATATTAATATTATAAAGCCACAAGAATATTTTTGGAGCGCCAAAAAAACAAAATAACGTCTTATATAGTGATGGCCGATTTCAAAACACTGCTTCATGAAGCTTCGGAGCGTTATGAATCTTTTGTGTCGAATCATGATTCGGATCGCGTGTCAAACTGCTGAAATCATGTGACTTTGGCGCTCCGAACGGCTGATTCGACACGCTGATTCATAACGCTCCGAAGCTTCCTGAAGCAGTGTTTTGAAATCGGCCATCACTATATAAGTCGTTATTTTGTTTTTTTGGCGCACCAAAAATATTCTCGCCGCTTTATAATATTAATATTGAACCACTGTACTCACATGAACTGATTTAAATATGTTTTTAGTACATTTAGTGGATCTTGAGAGAGGAAATGTCATTGCTCAGGCCTCACTGAGCCATCGGATTTCATCAAAAATATCTTAATTTGTGTTCTGAAGATTAACGAAGGTCTTACGGGTGTGGAACAGCATGAGGGTGAGTAATTAATTACATTATTTTCATTTTTGGGTGAACTAACCCTTTAAGCATAGTGAGTTACATTAAAGCTATTTTAAGGCATGAAGAAATTATTTGCACATTTTGATTAACAAAGATGAGTTTTAAGAGATAAAATTGTTGACTGCAGGGGGACGAAAAGACACCACAACAAATACCACCATGATATAATTTAAATAATGCAAATTATTGTATGTATATATGATATATGTTATTTAAATTACAAAACAAGTACAAAAAAATGATTGGGGAGTTTCCATTTTTTATGAAAATAATGTCACAATGCAAATACTTTTTTGCTTTTTTTTTTTATTTTGGTGTCAGAAACGACCTGTAAATGTTGCTTGACAGGTTTCATGAGATTCACCCTGGCATCTTTACTATAAGTCATCACATGACCCAGTTACTTCAGGTCATATAATCAAAGCTGTCACTTGTGACACACCTTCCTCATGAATAAATAGATCATAGTAACGTGGATCGAAATACAGAGAGTTCATTGCTTAGTTTTTAACCATAAATTCTGGCATGTGTCTGGCTGTTTGTTTTGCACTGGATGACTTGCTGAATGGCCTCTACAGACCCTATTACAACAAGACCGCATGTAAGGAGAGAAAGTTTGTGTGCATGAACAGCGTGTTCTGTTTTGTGGTTTGGGGAGGATTTGTCCCCAGGAGAGGGAGTGATGGGAGGGTGCGCTAGATTAAGGTAGATTATATCTGCCCACAGTCTTATCAACAGAATCCGAGATGAGGACATAATGCTATGACGCACATCACAGCTGAAATCCTCGTGCCAGGATTTCATATTTTCAACAGCGATGTCCTCTACACCTTTAGAGCATCTGTGTGTAGATATACTGACATGAGCGAAAGTGAATTACTGCATGAATGTTTGTTTTATCTCCGGAGGTCGACTAATAATTAAATGTTAAACGTTATTAGCGGGCTGCACAACGGTGGCCATAGTTTGGGATGTATTACTGGTAAAAAGATAAGATCATGCCACTAAAAATGTGCATACTAGAAGGGAAGCATACATTATAAAATGATATTTCAGTCTTTCTACTTCAAAATTACACATTAAGTTCAATGTTACTTGCCGTTTCTTTGTAATTATTGGTGAAATTTACTGGCAATTTTTTTTAGTGTATGTACACAAGCAGCTGTATATAAGACTTTATATCATGAGCAAGATGAATGTTTATCAATTATTGAAATTGCAATGCATTTGCAATGTGCAATTAAAGGCGTTGTAAGCAATTTTGCTTTAATCCCTGATCTCCTAAAACATGTCATCCAACCTGATGGCTGAACATACAAAATGATTGACAGTTGGAGAATGTTTCTTATTGGCTAAAAAAAAGTGGGCTGCTCCCCTGACTCGATAGTAATATGAGTGCACCGTCTTTGTTTATCTAACGTCTTTGATCTAGTGCAGTCAGAGACAGATGTGACACCTATTTCAGTGAAATCTCTCAGGTAGTAGTGACATTTTATGTGTGGTATTCCTAAAAAACATTGCTTACAACACCTTTAACCCCTCCATCTTGCCTACACTGATCACATGTGCATCAGTGTTGTAGTAGAAGTTAAAGTTTTTGGTTTGGTCTGTTATATATGGAAGCCCGTTTCCGCCACTAAAAAAAAAAAAAAAACTCCACTAAAAAAAAAAAAAAAAAAAAAGCCACTGAAAAAAAAAAGGATGAATTGCGACTTTTTATCTCAGAATTCTGACTTTTTAACTCGCAATTGCGAGTTTATATCTCACAATTGCGAGTTATAAAGTCAGAATTCTGAGATATAAAGTCGCAATTGCGTGATAAAAAGTCAGAATTCTGAGTTATAAAGTCGCAATTGCGTGATATAAAGTCAGAATTCTGAGATATAAAGTCGCAATTGCGTGATATAAAGTCAGAATTCTGAGATATAAAGTCGCAATTGCGTGATAAAAAGTCAGAATTCTGAGATATAAAGTCGCAATTGCGAGTTATAAAGTCAGAATTCTGAGTTATAAAGTCGCAATTGCGTGATATAAAGTCAGAATTCTGAGATATAAAGTCGCAATTGCGTGATAAAAAGTCAGAATTCTGAGATATAAAGTCGCAATTGCGTGATAAAAAGTCAGAATTCTGAGATATAAAGTCGCAATTGCGTGATATAAAGTCAGAATTCTGAGATATAAAGTCGCAATTGCGAGTTATAAAGTCAGAATTCTGAGATATAAAGTCGCAATTGCGTGATAAAAAGTCAGAATTCTGAGTTATAAAGTCGCAATTGCGTGATATAAAGTCAGAATTCTGAGATATAAAGTCGCAATTGCGTGATAAAAAGTCAGAATTCTGAGATATAAAGTCGCAATTGCGAGTTATAAAGTCAGAATTCTGAGTTATAAAGTCGCAATTGCGTGATATAAAGTCAGAATTCTGAGATATAAAGTCGCAATTGCGTGATAAAAAGTCAGAATTCTGAGATATAAAGTCGCAATTGCGTGATATAAAGTCAGAATTCTGAGATATAAAGTCGCAATTGCGTGATAAAAAGTCAGAATTCTGAGATATAAAGTCGCAATTGCGAGTTATAAAGTCAGAATTGCGAGATATAAAGTCGCAATTGCGTGATAAAAAGTCAGAATTCTGAGTTATAAAGTCGCAATTGCGTGATATAAAGTCAGAATTCTGAGATATAAAGTCGCAATTGCGTGATAAAAAGTCAGAATTCTGAGATATAAAGTCGCAATTGCGAGTTATAAAGTCAGAATTCTGAGATATAAAGTCGCAATTGCGTGATATAAAGTCAGAATTCTGAGATATAAAGTCGCAATTGCGTGATAAAAAGTCAGAATTCTGAGTTATAAAGTTGCAATTGCGAGTTATAAAGTCAGAATTCTGAGATATAAAGTCGCAATTGCGAGTTATAAAGTCAGAATTCTGAGATATAAAGTCGCAATTGCGTGATAAAAAGTCAGAATTCTGAGATATAAAGTCGCAATTGCGTGATAAAAAGTCAGAATTCTGAGATATAAAGTCGCAATTGCGTGATAAAAAGTCAGAATTCTGAGTTATAAAGTCGCAATTGCGAGTTATAAAGTCAGAATTCTGAGATATAAAGTCGCAATTGCGTGATATAAAGTCAGAATTCTGAGATATAAAGTCGCAATTGCGTGATAAAAAGTCAGAATTCTGAGTTATAAAGTCGCAATTGCGAGTTATAAAGTCAGAATTCTGAGATATAAAGTCGCAATTGCGTGATAAAAAGTCAGAATTCTGACTTTATTTCTCGCAATTGCGACTTTATATCTCAGAATTCTGACTTTTTCTCACTACTGTGAAACGTTATTTCTCACAGTTCTTACTTTGCTTGCGTTTCCTTTCATTGCGACTGACCATCAGGATTACTGCTTTGTTATTATTATTATACATTAAATAGACCATCAGGATTGCTGCTTTGTTATTATTATACATAAAATAGAGGACATCATAAAGGATTATTTTTAGCGCCGATTTACCAATAAAGAAATATTGATTTTACTGGAGGAGACACATAAAGATTAGTCTCCGGACATATGCATTATGCAGGAATATGCATATAGAATGTTTCCACGGTAACCTTGTACACAGCGGTTCAAGGAGAAAAAACAGCTTTTACTGCCATCTAGTGGGCTTAATACTAAAACAACCAATATCTATCATGTTTCATTAACTTTGCAACTCAAGGGTAGAATCATGCAATTCTGCAAATTACAGTCGAGGTATTTGGACAATAAAAGTTGTTTTTAACAGAATGGATACACTAATGAATTTTACACAATAATAACAATATAATAATAATCATAATAATAAGAAGAATCAGCTGTGGCGGAGGCGCAATAAATCAGACAAAGCTGAAGTGGCACATTTTATACACCAACAGCTTCAGACTTCACGGCAGCACGGCTATCGTTGGATGCACTGTTACAGACAGAGATACTGACCATCAGTTAATTGCGAGAAAAAAAGTCAGAATTCTGACTTTTTATCACGCAATTGCGACTTTATATCTCAGAATTCTGACTTTTTATCACGCAATTGCGACTTTATATCTCAGAATTCTGACTTTATAACTCGCAATTGCGACTTTATATCTCAGAATTCTGACTTTTTATCACGCAATTGCGACTTTATATCTCAGAATTCTGACTTTATAACTCGCAATTGCGACTTTATATATCAGAATTCTGACTTTATAACTCGCAACTGCAACTTTATATCTCGCAATTCTGACTTTATATCACGCAATTGCGACTTTATATCTCAGAATTCTGACTTTTTATCACGCAATTGCGACTTTATATCTCAGAATTCTGACTTTTTATCACGCAATTGCGACTTTATATCTCAGAATTCTGACTTTATAACTCGCAATTGCGACTTTATATCTCAGAATTCTGACTTTTTATCACGCAATTGCGACTTTATATCTCAGAATTCTGACTTTATAACTCGCAATTGCGACTTTATATATCAGAATTCTGACTTTATAACTCGCAACTGCAACTTTATATCTCGCAATTCTGACTTTATATCACGCAATTGCGACTTTATATCTCAGAATTCTGACTTTATAACTCGCAATTGCGACTTTATATCTCAGAATTCTGACTTTATATCACGCAATTGCGACTTTATATCTCAGAATTCTGACTTTTTATCACGCAATTGCGACTTTATATCTCAGAATTCTGACTTTTTATCACGCAATTGCGACTTTATATCTCAGAATTCTGACTTTTTATCATGCAATTGCGACTTTATATCTCAGAATTCTGACTTTATAACTCGCAATTGTGACTTTATATCTCAGAATTCTGACTTTATAACTCGCAATTGCGACTTTATATATCAGAATTCTGACTTTATAACTCGCAACTGCAACTTTATATCTCGCAATTCTGACTTTATATCACGCAATTGCGACTTTATATCTCAGAATTCTGACTTTATAACTCGCAATTGCGACTTTATATCTCAGAATTCTGACTTTATATCACGCAATTGCGACTTTATATCTCAGAATTCTGACTTTTTATCATGCAATTGCGACTTTATATCTCAGAATTCTGACTTTTTATCACGCAATTGCGACTTTATATCTCAGAATTCTGACTTTATAACTCGCAATTGCGACTTTATATCTCAGAATTCTGACTTTATATCACGCAATTGCGACTTTATAACTCAGAATTCTGACTTTATAACTCGCAACTGCAACTTTATATCTCGCAATTCTGACTTTATATCACGCAATTGCGACTTTATATCTCAGAATTCTGACTTTTTATCACGCAATTGCGACTTTATATCTCAGAATTCTGACTTTTTATCACGCAATTGCGACTTTATATCTCAGAATTCTGACTTTTTATCACGCAATTGCGACTTTATATCTCAGAATTCTGACTTTTATCACGCAATTGCGACTTTATATCTCAGAATTCTGACTTTTTATCACGCAATTGCGACTTTATATCTCAGAATTCTGACTTTTATCACGCAATTGCGACTTTATATCTCAGAATTCTGACTTTATATCACGCAATTGCGACTTTATATCTCAGAATTCTGACTTTATAACTCGCAATTGCGACTTTATATCTCAGAATTCTGACTTTTTATCACGCAATTGCGACTTTATATCACGCAATTGTGAGATATAAACTCGCAATTGTGAGTTAAAAAGTCAGAATTCTGAGATAAAAAGTCGCAATTCATCTTTTTTTTTTTTAGTGGCTTTTTTTTTTTTTTTTTTTTTTTTTAGTGGAGTTTTTTTTTTTTTTTTTTTTTGTGGCGGAAACGGGCTTCCATAGTTATATGTAGTGAGGGAAAACAGGTCGATTATTTTTGCGCTGTGTTGATCTGAAGGTTTAGTCTGATGGTTGTGAATTCGAAAGGATGAGGTTTTTAGCTCAAATGTGTGTCAGAGAGGCACACTGTCCTGTCATAACCTGCTTGTTGTCCAGCACTGTGAATGCTGCTGTATGTGGGCGCATGCATACACTAACCAGAACTACCCATCTGTCTATGGAGAGACACATCTCTCTTCTTCAGTGACCTCTAACTGAAACAACCTTCCTGCATCAGTAATAACCTGCTCTCTAAACATCTCCAGACTTGAGTTGTGTGCTGTTGTTTTATTCATTTGCAGAGTAGAATTATGCAGGGTTATACCACACCAATTGATTTCCTTGTCTTTTCCAGTTGTTTATGATTAATGGATAAGGATTTCTGGTAACACTTTACAACAAGGTTGCATTTTTTTAACATTAGTGAATTGCATTAGTTAATATGAACTGACAATGAAAAGGCATTTATTAATCATTAATTTTAACACTTTCTAATACATTATTAAAATTAAAGTTGTATCTGTTCATATTATTTAATGGACCTAATAGGGATGCTAACGATCAATCGACGATAAATAAATCATCGAATGCTTGTAATGCATTCTCGTGATTTGTCATAAAACACTGTTTATTGTTATAAAAAAAACATGATGGAAATACATGTTGTGATGTTATTTCCATCAAGAGGTGGTGGACGAAGTACACAAATCAAGTACTTGAGTAAAAGTACAGATGCGTATCATAAAATATGACTCAAGTGAAAGTATTTAGTGCTCCTTTTCAATTTTACTTGAGTGAAAGTACAAAAGTACTTGATTTTTAATGTACTTAAGTAAAAAAGTACTGATTGATGAATGTTTATTTTGTAATTTTATAAAGGCCACATATAATTAAATTAGTATATTTTATATAATCCTATTGCTCAAAAAATGATGAATGATTATGAATTGTCAAATAGCCAGCACTAGTCAGTAAGCCTATGGATGAAGATTAGTGGACGCAGATACATAATATGTAATGCGTGTTGACAAACAATATAAAAACAGACGAAACATATAGGACTAAATACATAACATTTTTAAAAAATTAAACGTGCACGTGTTATTTTAATTTGTGTTAGAGTTGCACGATTCTGGATAAAATGAGAATCAAGATTTTTTTCTTTCAAATAGAGATCATAATTAAACAAACAAAATAATAACTAAACAAAATATAATTATTTACCAGAAGACAAAATATTAATTGCTACAGTCTATTTAAAATATTTAATTTAATTATTTAAAAATGATGATTCAATGACTCACTCATAACTACTTCACTTGTTTCATTACTGGATGAATCAATGTTTTTGAACAGATCTTTTCAATAAATCATTCAATGTCAAATACAGTTTAACAGTCACTTGTCGCCTCCTAGTGGCGTAACGATGTAATCGATACAACCGTTATTTGAAGTGGCAAGTTAGGCTAGTTTTAATATGTGATTTGATCAGTTTGAATCGAGATCGTGATCTGTAGACACACTGATGTGGACGTCCGCATTAAAGCATTTCAGTGGGCTTAAACAGATCGCCCTCTACAGCAGATTTAGTTCACAAACAACTGACAGTTGTGACCTAAATATGATTTTCAGTTACAATAATTAACCCTAAAATTCAACATTACATTAGTAGTCTAACTTACTTTTCGCCATCAGTCGTGCGCTCACTCAAGGATCCCCCAGTTCTTGGCTAATTGGCTAATAAGAGTCGCTCTGAACGAATCATTGAATCAGTGATTTGTTGACTCGAGATTCGCGAATGAATTGTTGATATGATTTGTGAAGCGGTTTAACAGGATGATTGAAAATAATCCTCCAGCACATCCCAAAGACTTTCAATGAATTTAAGGTCTGGACTCAAAGGTGCCAATTCATGTGTGAAAATGATTCTTCATGCTCCCTCCCAACCATTCTTTCACAATTTTAACCTTGATGAATATTGGCATTGTCATCCTGGAATATGGCCATGATGTGTTTTCCTACATGGTTGTTTAAGAAATGAAAAGCTACACACTCCATCTGTTAGGGTTAGAAGAACCATTGCCAAACATAAAACATGCTAGAAACATAATAATCGCTGTAATAATGATCCATTCATAGATTCTTAATTATTTACCCATTAAAATCCAAAAAGCGACGTTTTTTACCAGGCAGTGTATGTAAATAGACATCCCTAGACCCGAGCTAACAACTAACAAAGAATAGCTGTATTATATAGATGTAATATGAACAAAGATTAATCATGTAACAAATGTATTGCTCATTGTTAGTTAATGTTAGATAATGCATTAAAGGGTTAGTTCACCCAAAAATGAAAATTATGTCATTAATGACTCACCCTCATGTCGTTCCACACCCGTAAGACCTTCGTTCATCTTCAGAACACAGTTTAAGATATTTTAGATTTAGTCCGAGAGCTTTCTGTCCCTCCATTGAAAATGTATGTACGGTAGACTGTCCATGTCCAGAAAGGTAATAAAAACATCATCAAAGTAGTCCATGTGACATCAGTGGGTTAGTTAGAATTTGTTGAAGCATCGAAAATACATTTTGGTCCAAAAATAACAAAAACTACGACTTTATTCAGCATTGTATTCTCTTCCGGAATCCTTTCCATTGAATTGATTCCATTGAATTGATTCCATTGAATTGATTCCATTGAATCCTTTCATCTGCGTTGGTAATGCACTTTTACGTCGCCGTGGTTGTTTTTGGCGATTAGGACATCTGCGACATTTTGAAGCATCGAAAATACATTTTGGTCCAAAAATAACAAAAACTATGACTTTATTTAGCATTGTCTTCTCTTCCGGGTCTGTTGTCAATTCGCGTTCACGACTCCGCTTCTTCTTCTTCTTCTTCTTTCCTGTTTTACGGCGGTTGGCATCCAACTTATTGGTGCATTACCGCCCCCTTCTGCTCCGGAGTGTGGTTCACGACTCCACAGTGACGCTGCTGATGTAAGACGCTGCTGACGTGTTATCCGGTGCGCCCGAGCTTCGTTTACAGTCTGAGGGAGACGCACGCTGTATTCAAGCTATTCTACATTGTTTGTATTTTGGTATTGCTATATTTTTTAAAATGGTGCATAAGTGTGCATGTCGCGGAAGTCCTAATCACCAAAAACAACCACAGCGATGTAAAAGTGCATTACCAACGCCGACAGATGAAAAGATTAAATGGAATCAGTTCAATGGAATCAGTTCAATGGAATCGATTCAATGGAATCAGTTCAATGGAATCGATTCAATGGAATCAATTCAATGGAAAGGATTCCGGAAGAGAATACAATGCTGAATAAAGTCGTAGTTTTTGTTATTTTTGGACCAAAATGTATTTTCGATGCTTCAAAAAATTCTAACTAACCCACTGATGTCACATGGACTACTTTGATGATGTTTTTATTACCTTTCTGGACATGGACAGTCTACCGTACATACATTTTCAATGGAGGGACAGAAAGCTCTCGGACTAAATCTAAAATATCTTAAACTGTGTTCCAAAGAGGAATGAAGGTCTTACGGGTTTGGAACGACATGAGGGTGAGTCATTAATGACATAATTTTCATTTTTAGGTGAACTAACCCTTTAATTAATGGAACCTTATTGTAAAGTGTTACCAATTTTTTAAAATTGCACTCAGTAATCAGTGTCTAGCTGATGATATTTGTTTTACATTAAGTATAACAACGGAAATGTTTAGTCACCATAGAAATCTCCTAATATTTCCAGGTTTTTATGACCTTGGGAACCCAGATAATACACAGCAAAATCCCCAGAGTTAAATCAACTCAGAGTACATATGGTCCCTCTATAAATAGTGTTAAAGTACAATGAAGCAGAGTTAAATTTAATGAGATAATTAAGGCTGTGACTTAAGTCACAGTGTTTTTTCTTATTTCTTCAGTGATTCTGCTTGTTAACAGCAGGTGTTCATCAATAATGCGCAATCATTACTTAATTAATTGCTTGATTATCTCATTAAATGTAACTCTGCAGATTTTGCTGTGTATCTAAACATTTGCCGTAAATCTAAACATTTACTAACATTCTCACAAAACCAATTATGTGTCTGAACATGAGAACATATCAGCATGTTGGTTTCAATAATATAACTAATCCAAAAAATGTATTCTCCTGCTGTTGCTGTTGCATTTTACAATGAAATAACAATCATGTTTATCATCTCCTTTTGTGTGTTACATGAAACTTTCTCTTCAGTAAAACCATCCAGTGTAAAGACTGATGGATTAATGTCTTTTTTCTTGCATGTTATTCACCTGCGCGTCGACCCTGATGAAGATGATGAACCAGCTGCACCAATGTAAGAACATGCGTTTATTAAAACTTGTGGAAATAATTTATGATGCATCAAAGTGTGTATTAATTGTGAACCTTACACATCTGTCATCCAGAAAAACAAACTCCACGAACAACCACAAAGACAAAAACGTACGACAGCGGAACACAAACTGAGCCAACGGACCAACGTAGAAGAACGCTGAAGGTTTATGCATTACAATTCATTCTCGAGTCACAAATCAGCATGCAAATGTTCCCTTTAGTTGACTAAATCCCTCCCCGCTTCCTGTTTCCAGACGACCAACTGCATATCCTGACCATACGGACGTATCCAAGGAGAGGAGACGCTCCTGGCGGTTTTCAGCGGCGCACATCCTGCCTCACGTGGTGAAGAAAACAACAATAACGACAGCATTACACTGGCAGAAACGAACAATAAAGACTGTCTTAAGTTTGCCTTATTCAGGCTCATGATCTGTGTGAATGTGGACGCTGACTGAATCATTCTGACGGTGGTGGTGATGATGATGATTTTACTACATGTGCTGTTAACGTTGCATTTCTTTCTTTTATCATGCCCTCCTGCTGCACTAATTCTTTTTCATATCTACATGTTGTCTCGAATGCATGCAATAACATAATCTAATAAGATTCAGATATCGTTTTTCTATTGTTACTTTAAATGGCGTTGCATCCAAATGAATAACTTGTGTGTGTGTGTGTGTGTGTGTGTGTGTGTGAGCGAGAGCATATCAGAGTGTGTGTGTGTGTGTGTGTTTTTAAAGAAATTTAAATGGATAAAAAAGTAAGGAATCATCAAGATCTTTGTACAGTTTATCATCCAATAATAAAAGGAGGTGTTTTGTCTTAAACTAGAATGCAAGAACCTTTGTGAGTGGCAGAACAGTATTTAATCTTAAAAAGCTGATATTGTATTAAATGAAATGGATACATGTAATAACATTTATTTTCTAGAGTTATTTAGACGTCTTGTAAATGTGGTGCTGTAAGTGTTCAAATATTACGATAGCATCTGTAAAAAGAAAAAGAATATATCTTTTTTTTTTTATGTCGTTTCTTTATAGAGAAAAGATGATTCTTGTACAGCATGGCTATAATCCTATGCAATATGTATTCATATAGACCTACTGACAATTGTAAGGTGGGGCGGGTTTGTTTAATTTCAGAGAATAAAAAAGCTTTAATGGGACAGTGAGATAAGGGTGCTTCGCATTTGAAATGCACTGCTGTAGTTGCATGACAACTCCTGATCAATACAGTGTGCGTCACCATAACAATGGACCAACATACAAGGGAGGAAGTGGGTGGAGCTAAAGCCATTACAAACTATGTGAAACCAATTTTCCTTTTTCAGAATAAAGGTTCCAAAAATACACCAGTGTTTCTGTGTTATTGTGCTTTCTGAAAAGCTTTTCTGACTTGGCAACAGTAACCAGTGGGGGCGGAGCTTATCTAAGGCGTAACTGGATTTTGAGCAGTGTTTGTTTAGTATTAATTAGTATTACTGAATTAGATTTAATGTGTTTTAATTTTAGTTTTAGTAATTTTGCCTATGTGCTTTTGCCATTTTTATTAGTTTTGATTTTGAGCATTTTTTTTGTATTTATATACTATTATAGTATTTATTAATGTTTTGAATTAGCTTTATTTTTTGTTCATTTTAATTTTAGTTCCAGTTTTAATAATTGTATGTGCTTTTCCATTTGTATTATGGAATTGGATTTATGGAATGGATTTATATACTATTATAGTTTTGATTTAGCTTTATATATATATATATATATATATGTGTGTGTGTGTGTGTGTGTGTGTGTGTGAGAGAGAGAGAGAGAGAGAGAGTTTTCATTTTCGTTTAAATAATTTTGCTATGTACTTTTGGCATTTTTATTAGTTTTGATTTTGAGCTGTTATTTTAATATTATTCATATACTATTAATGTTTTGAATTGGCTTTAATTTTTATTTTTGTATTTTTTCATTTTAATTTTAGTTCCAGTTTTAGTAAATTTGTTATGTGCTTTTGCCTTTTGTATTAGTTTTGATTTTGAGCAGTGTTTTATTTTTGTATTATTTATATACTATTATAGTATTTATTAATGTTTTAAATTAGATTTATTTTTTATTTTAATTTTAGTTCCATTTTTGGTCACTGAGCAGTGTTTATTGTTTATATACTATTATAGTATTTATTAATATTTTGAATTAGCTTTCATTTTTATATTTTTGTTTTCATTCTAATTTTAATAATTTTATGTGCTTTTATCTTTTTTTAATATTTCTATTTTATTTTTATTTCAGATTTAGTCCAACTTTAACAGTACAACTTATTTTATTTCAGTTAGTTGTCAAAGCATCATTTCTAATTTTTTTTTTATTTTCAGAAGTTTTTTTTATCTAATATTTATATTTTATTTTAGTTAATGAAATGATTTGTAATAGCTTTAGTTATTTATATTCTATTATAGTATTTATTCATATTTTGAATTAGCTTTAGTTTATATTTTTTGTTTCATTTTAAATTTAGTAATTTTGTGATTTTATCATTTTTATCACTTTTTTCTTTTATTATTTCTTTTTTATTGTTATTTACATTTTAGCCTTTATAATTTTAGTACAAATTATTTTGTTTCAGTTAGTCGCCAAGGCATCATTTCTATTTTTTATTACATTTTTAAAAGGATTTTTATTTCAGTTTCATTTTAGTTAATGAAATGATTTTTAATAGTTTCAGTTAACAATCACAGCTCTACCTCATTCTTGCATTAGCTCCTTTAGCTTCTTCTCGACTTCCTCTACGAAAGCAGGGAAACCAGCATCGAGCAGACAGAGGCGCAGTAGTGCCTCCAGGTCTCCAGAGGGCAGCGTGCACTGATGATACGCTATCGGCAGGGACAGCTCACACTCGCCCAGGAAGTACTGAAGAGGAAGAGATTATAATGCATGAAAAAGTCAGTGTGCACTTCATGGATGACATCTCAGAGAGGTCAAATTAAAATATCACTTGCTCTGAAAGCTGATCTGGTGTTGATTGTATGCTGTAGTCAGTACCTGAGAAAGGTGTTTGATTGACAGCGGTCCCATGGCAACGACAGGGGCCGCCTGTGGTGCATCTTCAGGAGCCTGAAGTGGAAACAGAAATAGATCCATTCATTATAGTCTCAGGACTCACACGGAGGGCCTCGCCAGCCGATCAATAACTTCATTACTAATTGAATGTCCTCGACCCTGACAATCTTTCTCATCCCTGCTGTGAGGAGACAATGCCACTAACCATATTTTACAAAGAGATTTCCCTTTGTGCTTGTGCTCACTATCTTTAGAGCCTCAAGTCTGTGTATTTACATTTCAGATTCACAAATAAGCAGTTCAGCTGAGGGTGGGATTATTTTGCTCGTCACCCATTTAATATCATTATGTGGCAACAGCGCCACCTAGTGACAAAAATTCCAAATTAACATTCATTATTAGTTTAAATTAACTGAAATCAAAACTGACAAAAATGTCATTTTTAATAAATATTCAAGGTCTAATTATGCACACTTAATTGGTGCATTATATAATAAAGACAAAAAACAATCTTTCATATTGATAACTTCTCAAATGATTTCTGCTGACTAACAAAGTGAAAAACTAATATTAATCAGTTGCATCATGATCCAGTTAAATTCTGTCCAACGTTATTTCCTGTTAATATTCTGTTATATGTCGCGTTACATGCATTAATCGTGTTGCACAATAAATTTGAACTCTTTATCGCCAAATATAAAAATTGTGTACAGTAAGTCCAGATAGATAGATAGATTAACAATCTTTATACTCTTTCATCAAAATATGATAACTGCTCAAATGATTTTGACTAACCAAGAAAAAACTAACATTAATCCAAAAAAATCACAGGCCAGTTGTGTCATGATCCAGTTAAATTCTTTCCTACTTTACATTATTTCCTGCTACATTTTCTGTTATACATCAAATGCATTAATCTTGTTGCACAGATAATTTCAACTGTTTATCGCTTAAATATATATTATGTACAGTAAGTCCAGATAGATAGTAGCTTTAGTAGTACCTACATATCATTATTTCCTCATAGATTTCCCTTTAATGTTAACAAACTTTAAATGGATGGATGGATGGATGGATGCGTGGATGATGGATGGATGGATGGATGCGTGGATGATGGATGGATGGATGGATGGAGGATGGATATATGGATAATGATGGATGATGGATAGATGGATAAATGGATGATAGATGGGTGGGTGGATGGATGGATAAATGGATGATGGATGGATGGATGGATGGATGGATGGATGGATGGATGGATGGATGGATGGATAAATGGATGATGGATGGATGGATGGATGGATGGATGGATAAATGGATGATAGATGGGTGGGTGGATGGATGGATAAATGGATGGATGGATGGATGGATGGATGGATGGATGGATGGATGGATAAATGGATGATGGATGGATGGATGGATGGATAAATGGATGATGGATGGATGGGTGGATGGATAATGGATGGATAGATGGATGGATAAGGATGGATGGATGGGTGGATGGATAAATGGATGATGGATGCTTGGATGATGGATGGTAAATGGATGATGGATGGATGGATGGGTGGATGATGATGGATGATGGATGGATGGGGTGGGATATGGATGATCAATGGATGGATGGATGGATGGATGGATGGATGGAAGGATGGATGGACAAATGTGATGGATGGATGGGTGGATGGATAAATGGATGGATGGATGGATGATGATGGGTGGATGGATAAATGGATGATGGATGAGTGGGTGGATGGATGGATAAATGGATGATGGATGAGTGTGGATGGATGGACAAATGGATGATGGATGGATGGATGGATGGATGCGTGGATGATGGATGGATGGATAAATGGATGGATGGATGGATGGGTGGTGGGTGGATAAATGGATGATAGATGGGTGGGTGGATGGATAAATGGATGATGGTATGGATGGATGGATGGATGGATGGATGGATGGATAATGGATGATGGGATGGATGGATGGATAAATGGATGATGGATGGATGGGTGGATGGATAAATGGATGGATAGATGGATGGATAAATGGATGGATGGATGGGTGGATGGATAAATGGATGATGGATGCTTGGATGATGGATGGATAAATGGATGATGGATGGATGGATGGGTGGGTGGATGATGGATGGATGATGGATGGATGGGTGGATGGATAAATGGATGATGGATCAATGGATGGATGGATGGATGGATGGATGGATGGAAGGATGGATGGACAAATGGATGATGGATGGATGGGTGGATGGATAAATGGATGGATGGATGGATGATGGATGGGTGGATGGATAAATGGATGGATGAGTGGGTGGATGGATGGATAAATGGATGATGATGATGGTGGATGGATGGACAAATGGATGATGGATGGATGGATGGATGGGCGTGGATGATGGATGGATGGATAAATGGATGGATGGATGGATGGGTGGGTGGATGATGATGGATGGTATGATAGATGGATGGATGGATGGATGGATGGATGGGTGTGATGGATGGATGGATAATGGATGATGGATGGATGGATGGATGGATGGGTGAATGGATGGACAAATGGATGATGGATGGATTTATGATGGATGGATGGATGGATAGATGGATGATGGATTGATGGATGGGTGGGTGGATGATGGATGGATTTATGATGGATGACAGATGGATGGATGGATGGATGGATAGATGGGTGAATGGATGGAGGATGGATGGATGGATGGATGGATGGATGGATGGATAAATGGATGGATGGATGGATGGATGGATTTATGATGGATGGATGGATGGATGGATTTAGGATGGATAGATGGATGGATGGATGATGGATGGATTTATGATGGATGGATGGATTTATGATGGATGGATGGATGGATGGATGGATGGATGGAAAATAAAAAGTCAGCAGCATCAGGGTGAGTATTTCCGACCTTCTGCTGCTGTGTAGAAGTTCCAGGTTCTTCAGGATCAGACGGTGCAGCAGAAGCAGGTGGTCAGATGCTCCTGGACAGGAACATAATCCTGCAGCTTCTCCACAGCTTTACTGCAGAAATCCACCGCTTCAGCCTGACTACTGCCCCAAACTGCAGTCTGATCAAGCGGCTCTCACCCTTACACACGTACAAACAGAAACAGAACATCTCTGTGACCTGACTGCATTATTTTTATATCACCCACGTGTTCTTTTAAAAATACATCTGGAACATAAGAAATTCAACTATCATTCAGCACAAAACAAACATATATTTCCACCTATAGGATGCTGTGCTGTTTGCAACCATATCGCAACTTCAGTAGGATCTGTTGTTCTCAAGTGCATCAGTATTCATGAAGTAGGTATTTTTTAGAAGAGAAGACATCATTAGCTTAATTAACAAGCACAGAGTTTGTCTTTGAGCTGTAAGTTGAAGGTCACTCAGAAGCAGCTTTTTTCTTTTAAATTTGCATATTAAAATTGTTTATTGATTTCAAGGACGAAGAGGCGGAGCCTACCTCCAGGACAACGCACATAAATCACGTGCTTTTATGAAAGATAAATGTGAGAAATCACAGTGCTGCTGCTTCTCACCTTTATTGTGATGTTGAACAGCAGACTGTCTGATTTGTGCTGGATCTTCAGGAAGCTCTGTGCATTGAGCAAAGAGAAACCCTCCTACAAAAAAACACAAGAAAATAGGACCACACATCATCATTATCCAGCAGAGACTCGTTTAATAGGATTATATCAGGCTGAAAACATCATATAAGCAGAGCAGCACAAACCTGTCATTAGCAACCTCCTCCAGTGTTTCTAATGCAGAATCTGCTTATGTGATGCATATCTGGTTCCTGTCAATCCGATCAAGTAACATACTAATTGTTTATGCTATGGAGGAAATATTAATGTTTTTTACCAATGCAAAAGTTGCTGCCACAATTGAGTGCAAGGGATTTTTGCTGTTACACAAGCATGTCAGAAGGGGGCTGTCATGTTCACTGTGTAACCAACATTCATTCTAGCTCTTCAACTACTACTATTACTATTGCTACTAACACTTCTACTAAAGTGGGTGTAGGTGAAGTTTTACAGCAAGAACAGGGACACTTTCACCTAATTTCCTATAAAACTATGGCCTGGTTTCACAGACAGTGCTTAGATTAAGTCAGGATTAGGTCTTAGTTAAATTAAGACAAGTAGATTTTTCCTCTCTGCAAAGATGAATTTAAAGTATCACATCAGCATTGTTCTTTGCACTTTCTGGTTTGTTGTGCAAGTAAAGAACAATTATATTATGTTTTACACTTAAGAAGCACATTTGATGGAAATGGAAGTAGTGTAGCGCTTTATTGAATTTGGAAACTTCTTCATAAACTTGCTGCATGTGCTGTTCAGATTATAGACACATATCCGTGACTGAACATCAAAATCACCCGATGCTTTGCTCCGGATGGGCACACTGCCTCGTTTGGCTCTGTTGTTGTGCATAAAAGCTCAAAATGTGACTCATTCTCCAAATGCACCATGAGGAGCAAGAGACTATTGTGTCCACGAGTCCAAGATTGAGGCTTATTGTTGGGAGATATCCGAAGCACTCAGCCTGGCAATCCCTGAGGGACAGCGAAAGGCCCAGCAGGACGGGAAGGGGATTATGCTGTTCTTTCTACGGGTGAAAAGAAATACGGTCAAGCTCTTATGATGGGCTCAGCGGAACCTGCGCTATCCTGACCCTGCACTTAGAGCCTGATGGGAAGAGGAGTGTTGACGGCTTAGAGAGCACCATTTTATAAACTGCCAACATGCCCTCCCAAAAAACATGTTTATTGGTCACTGGACAGTCAGATACTGTGTGTTTTTACATAATCTTACCAAGAGTTCTTGGCCTTGGGATACTAGCAGATGACCAGAGCCCAGAATATTCAGCTCCAGCTGGCCAGCGCTTTCACTGGACTCGAAAATCTGAAAGAAACACAAATTATGAAACCGATTTTGAGAACAGAATATACGAAAGACTTGAGGGTGGACTTACTTGAGGGTGGACTTACAACCCAGAAGACCCAGCATCCACTTAACAGATAAAAATGCCCTAGGAACCATCCAAACACCCAGCATCCATTTAATGATGCCCTAGAAACCATCCAAAATACCTAGAAACCACCCAAAACACCCAGCATCCACTTAACAACACCTTAGAAACCATCCAAACACCCACCATCCACTAACAACACCTTAGAAACTACCCAAAACACCCATCATCCACTAAACACACCTTAGAAACCATCCAAAACACCCAGCATCCATTTAATGATGCCCTAGAAACCATCCAAAATACCTAGAAACCACCCAAAACGCCCAGCATCCACTTAACAACACCTTAAACCATCCAAAAGACCCAGCATCCACTTAACAATGCCCTAGAAACCATCCAAAACACCCAGCATCCATTTATTGATGCCCTAGAAACCATCCAAAATACCTAGAAACCACTCAAAAGACCCAGCATCCACTTAACAATGCCCTAGAAACCATCCAAAACACCCAGCATCCATTTAATGATGCCCTAGAAACCATCCAAAATACCTAGAAACCACCCAAAACACCCAGCATCCACTTAACAACGCCTTAGAAACCATCCAAAACACCCACCATCCACTTAACAACACCTTAGAAACTACCCAAAACACCCATCATCCACTAAACAACACCTTAGAAACCATCCAAAACACCCAGCATCCATTTAATGATGCCCTAGAAACCATCCAAAATACCTAGAAACCACCCAAAACGCCCAGCATCCACTTAACAACACCTTAAACCATCCAGAAGACCCAGCATCCACTTAACAATGCCCTATAAACCATCCAAAACACCCAGCATCCATTTAATGATGCCCTAGAAACCATCCAAAATATCTAGAAACCACCCAAAACACCCACCATCCACTTAACATGCCTTAGAAACCATCCAAACACCCAGCATCCATTTAATGATGCCCTAGAAAACCATCCAAATACCTAGAAACCATCCAAAACACCACCATCCACTTAACAACACCTTAGAAACTACCCAAAACACCCATCATCCACTAAACAACGCCTTAGAAACCATCCAAACACCCAGCATCCATTTAATGATGCCCTAGAAACCATCCAAAATATCTAGAAACCACCCAAAACACCCACCATCCACTTAACAATGCCTTAGAAACCATCCAAAACACCCAGCATCCATTTAATGATGCCCTAGAAACCATCCAAAATACCTAGAAACCATCCAAAACACCCACCATCCACTTAACAACACCTTAGAAACTACCCAAAACACCCATCATCCACT
This sequence comes from Ancherythroculter nigrocauda, assembly GCA_036281575.1. Taxonomy (NCBI): domain Eukaryota; kingdom Metazoa; phylum Chordata; class Actinopteri; order Cypriniformes; family Xenocyprididae; genus Ancherythroculter; species Ancherythroculter nigrocauda. The sequence continues at coordinate 1,749,695 of VTFQ01000005.1, read as the reverse complement.
AAACAACGCCTTAGAAACCATCCAAAACACCCAGCATCCATTTAATGATGCCCTAGAAACCATCCAAAATATCTAGAAACCACCCAAAACACCCACCATCCACTTAACAACGCCTTAGAAACCATCCAAAACACCCACCATCCACTTAACAACACCTTAGAAACTACCCAAAACACCCATCATCCACTAAACAACACCTTAGAAACCATCCAAAACACCCAGCATCCATTTAATGATGCCCTAGAAACCATCCAAAATACCTAGAAACCACCCAAAACGCCCAGCATCCACTTAACACACCTTAAACCATCCAGAAGACCCAGCATCCACTTAACAATGCCCTAGAAACCATCCAAACACCCAGCATCCATTTAATGATGCCCTAGAAACCATCCAAAATATCTAGAAACCACCCAAAACACCCACCATCCACTTAACAATGCCTTAGAAACCATCCAAAACACCCAGCATCCATTTAATGATGCCCTAGAAACCATCCAAAATACCTAGAAACCATCCAAAACACCCACCATCCACTTAACAACACCTTAGAAACTACCCAAAACACCCATCATCCACTAAACAACGCCTTAGAAACCATCCAAAACACCCAGCATCCATTTAATGATGCCCTAGAAACCATCCAAAATATCTAGAAACCACCCAAAACACCCACCATCCACTTAACAATGCCTTAGAAACCATCCAAAACATCCAGCATCCATTTAATGATGCCCTAGAAACCTTCCAAAATACATAGAAACCACCCAGAACACCCAGCATCCATTTAATGATACCCTAGAAACCATCCAAAATACCTAGAAACCACCCAAACCACCCAGCATCCACTTAACAAAGCCTTAGAAACCATCCAAAACACCCACCATCCACTTAACAAAGCCTTAGAAACCATCCAAAATACCTAGCAACCATCCAAAACACCCAGCATCCACTTAACAATGCCTTAGAAACCATCCAAAATACCTAGCAACCATCCAAAACACCCAGCATCCACTTAACAATGCCTTAGAAACCATCCAAAATACCTAGCAACCATCAAAAACAACATTCACTTAACAATGCCTTAAAACCATCCAAAATACTAGCAACCATCCAAAACACCCACCATCCACTTAACAATGCCCTAGAAACCATCCAAAATACCTAGCAACCATCCAAAACACCCAACATCCACTTAACAATGCCCTAGAAACCATCCAAAATACCTAGCAACCATCCAAAACACCCAACATCCACTTAACAATGCCTTAGAAACCATCCAAAATACCTAGCAACCATCCAAAACACCCAGCATCCACTTAACAATGCCTTAGAAACCATCCAAAACACCCAGCATCCACTTAACAACGCCCTAGCAACCACCCAGCATCAATAAACAACACACTAGCAATAGCAACACACCAAACATCACTGACAATAATTTATTATAGTAGTAGTTGACAACTACATGAGCAAGCACCACTCACACACTGTCTTTAAACAAATATATTTTATAATAATTACTGTTTCTATAGTATTACTAGTAGCGCTGTTTTGTTTTATTTTGCCGACTTAAACTTGTTCTTTTTTCTGAGTTTCGATAAAACAACAGCAAAAACTAACGGTTAAAAACTATTCTTCCCCTCTTTAATGAATAAGAAAATAAACATATTTCACTTATAAAACGAAATTGTCCTGTTTTCCCTTCCGTTGACATACAGGCGGCGGTAAGAGAAAAGGGCGGGACTTTCCCTCATGTCTCACCTTCCACGCGCAGTTACTACCTGAGGACTTGGATTTTGCTTTTCCTTTCGGAAGAAATCGACCGTAGCGTCGCAGTTTCCAAACACTTTTGGATATTGTCGTGTCTTTCGAATGTTCTTTGTGTGAAGAATCACTTTCCATGCTCGTGTTTACTTTTTCCACCCGAAATTGAAGCGAGTAAAACTGACAGGCGGAGGCGGAGGAAGGGCGGGGTGGTTGACGGTTACTTTTTCAAATAGTGTACTAGCATGCGTACTACTACTCACAGACTGATGACGCGTTTTAACGGTCATCAATATCGTAAATCCTGCAAAGTTTTTTTTATATTTTATTTATTTATTTTTTATAAAATGTATGTGCTTTTATAACACTATACATTGTATTATATTACCTTTGCATCAAATTACAAAAAAAAAGTTAGCATTGTTATTGCTCTCTATTTTTTTTTTTTTAAGAGTTGTGAAAACACAATTGTGGAGGTTTTCTTTTGCTATTTATGCAAATGGAAACACTAAAAAATATGTTTAATGAAGTCTCTCATTCACTATTATAAAAGTTAACCCAACTATCACGACTTCAGTATCTGAGAAACCTAGAAATGTGAACAGTAGTATGCTATTCTGGGTTCTGGCGGGTTTAAACACGCGCAATGTGTAATGTATTTTGGTGTAATATTTAGTTTAATAATGTAATTTATTGAATAATGTTATATTTACAAGTGGCTAATTCATTACAATTTGACACATTTTTGAAAAAAAAAAAAAAAAATTGTAAAAAGCGGTGGTTTAATTTGTATGAATCCACTTTTCTCAGTGTTATTGACACCTATCATCATCACAAAAAAATAGTTCTAAATAAAAATATAATGATATCAATGTAATTTTCAGTGACAGTAGCATACTACTTTTACTATTGACGTATCAACAGTAGTATGCTATTCTGGAGTTGTGTCCCAAATGACGCACTATACACTATGCACTTATACACTATGTACTTGTGCACTATGCACTCATCCATGTAGTGCGTGAATTGTATAAAGTTATTTTGTCATTTAACAACGGAGACCGATCCTCCCTCCCCCTCTACTACGTAATTAAATCTGCGACAGTTGAGTGCACGAAGTGTCCAACATTCCATACTTCGTTTTTTCCGTTAATTTAGTGCATCATCCGGGTATTTAAAGTGTACTTTTTCTTTTTGGAATTTTCAGTGTGAACGCACTACTCGCACTATTTATACTTAAAAACGTCATAGAATAGTGCATAAGTACGCGAATTGGGATGCACCTTGGGTCTGGCGGGTGTAAATGCGCAATGCGCATGCGTTAGGATCGCTACTATATATTTTCAGTAGTTGGACTAGAAAAATTAAAATAATGTATTTTGGTGCAATATTTAGTTAAATAATGTCATTTATTTAATAATGTTATATTTATAAGTGGCTAATTCGTTAAAATTTGAAACAGTTATTTAAAAAAAAACAAAATGTGTAAAAAGCGGTGGTTTAATTTGTATAAATGCACTTTCCTCAGTGTTATTGACACCTTATACACACAAAAAAATAGTCCTAAATAAAAATATAATAATAATAATAATAATCAATGTAATTTTCATTGACAGTAGCATACTACTTTTACTATTGAAGTATGTACAGTAGTATGCTATTCTGGGTTCTGGCGGGTGTAAACGCGCGCAATGCGCATGCGTTAGGATCGCTACTAGCTATATATTTTCAATAGTTAGGCTAGAAAAATTAATGTATTTTGGTGCAATATCTAGTTAAATAATGTCATTTATTTAATAATGTTATATTTATAAGTGGCTAATTCGTAAAAATTTGAAACATTTTGGAAAACAGATATTTAAAAAAAAAAAAATGTGTAAAAAGCGGTGGTTTAATTTGTATAAATCCACTTTCCTCAGTGTTATTGACACCTATCACACACAAAAAGATAGACCTAAATAAAAAATATAATAATAATAATCAAACAATGTAATTTTCATTGATAAAGCCATTGTAAATGTTGAGTTTTGTGCGTAAAATAGCCCCAGAAATGCGAATATTGTGTAGCTATATCGTGAGTTATTTCGCCTAGGTGTCGGGGACCTGACACTGAGTGGGTGGGCTGAGCTGCCGCTCTCGCTTCTATGGCAACCCGACAGATCAGCATCACCATATTCACGGGATCAGAGCGACTCGGGACGGCGGAAGGCGGAGATGTCAGCGGTGGATGTGGGTTACTGGATCGCGGGCGTTTGCTTGTGATTGACAGCTGACAGGGATCCTGAGGGTCCGTGACCTCCACGTCCGCGTCCCCCCTCACACGTGACGATTCCTCAGACTTTACGTGCTCGCAGAGCAACACAGTCAGTGCCTTGAAGCTGGAGACCAGTGGATCTGGCGAATTTGGGCAGCCTAATGCGCCGTGGCATGTGCTTGAGCGAAAGACAGGTGACCCTTCAGACTATTCGGGTTCTGTTGGCAATAATTACACCTGTATACTGGATTCATCCGTCATTGAATTGATCGCGCGCCCGTTTCAATGTCATAATGGACAGGTTGCATTCGTCCATGCGTAAAAGGCTCTACAGTTTGCCACAGCACATCGGGCAGAAAGCGTCCATCATGGGTGATGCAGAAGACACCGACAAGGACACCCGGAGGAAGAGCATCCGGATGAAGCCCCTGCCGTCGCCGACCTCCGGCAGAGCCCTCGGGGAGACCAAAAGCGGAGAGACCGTGATCATGGAGACGGACATCGGGAGACCCGTGAAGACCAGCTCCAACGGGGACTGCCGGAGGTTCCGAGGCAGCCTTTCGTCCATCACCAGTCGGCACGTCCACGACTCGGATGTAGCGGAGGAGAGGCGTCTGATCACGGAGGGAGAAGTGACTCCGAGCGAGGAAAGCCCTCCTGGAGCCGCGGAGCCCGGAGCGCAAGGCGGCGAGGATGCCGCCGGTGCGAGCCAGCAGCATCAGGGACTCCCGGATCAGCAGCAGCCTGGCTTTATAAAGCTGGAAGGCATCGAGCAGATCCTGCCGGACGACGAGAGGTATTATCAAGCGGGCTTCATGCACAGGCAGTTCGGGGCGATGCTGCAGCCCGGGGTCAACAAGTTCTCCCTGAGGATGTTTGGGAGCGAGAAGGCGGTGGAACGGGAGCAGGAACGGGTCAAGTCCGCGGGATTCTGGATTATTCACCCGTACAGTGATTTCAGGTAACAGCTTCTGTGTCCCTCTAGATAGGGATCAGTCAGTGCTGTGGGGAAAATGACTGACCCAAAACAGCCAAATGCATGCCTGGTATCTTAATAATGTCAAACTGTTGTTGAAGAAGAGGAAAAAATAAAGGCTTTAATAAGAGAAGGATGATTGATGCACTTTTGTGTCTTAATATAAAGGTGCATCAATGATGTTTTTTTCATATATTTTTAATATAGTTTTATTTGTGCTATGCATAAAATATCAGATATCATAAAGCATGTATAATGTCACCATATCAAATGCTGCTGACAAATTTGCAGCCAAAAAAGTGCAAAAAACATTTATATTTTTTTGTTCTTCGTCTTCCAAATGTGTTTTTACAGCCATTTTGCAACATGCCAAGCATACAAGTTATTTGAAATACCTGGTATCTTAATAATGTCAAACTAGTATTGATGAAGAATAAAATTATATATATATATATATATATATATATATATATATATATATATATATGCTTTAAAGAAAGAAAGGATGATTGATGATGCATTTTAAGCATCTAAATATAAAGGTGAATCAATGATATTTTTATATTTATTTATATTTTTTAATAGTTATAGTTTTATTTGTGCCATGCATAAAATATCAGATATCATAAAGCATGTATAATGTCACCATATCAAATGCTGCTGACAAATTTGCAGCCAAAAAAGTGCAAAAAAAAAAAGGATATATATGCTTTAAAGAAAGAAAGGATGATTGATGCACTTCAAGTGTCTAAATATAAAGGTGCATCAGTGATATTTTTATATGTATTTATATATTTTAATAGTTATAGTTTTATTTGTGCAATGCATAAAATATTAGATAACATAAAGCATATTTGATGTCACAAAATCTAATTTGCAGACAAAAAAGTTTATATTTTTTGTTCTCCGTCTTCCAAATGTGTTTTTACAGCCATTTTGCAACATGCCAAGCATACAAGTTATTTGAAATGCCTGGTATCTTAATAATGTCAAACTAATATTGATGAAGTAGAAGAAAATTATATATATATATTTATGTATATAAATGCTTTAAAGAAAGAAACATGATTGATGCACTTTTGTCATGATTAATATTTTCAAGTGTCTAAATATAAAGGTGCATCAATGATATTTTTATATTTATTTATATATTTTTAATAGTTATAGTTTTTTTGTGCCATGCATAAAATATCAGATATGATAAAGTATGTATAATGTCACAAAATCAAACGCTGCTGACAAATTTGCAGCCAAAAGAGTGTAAAAAAAAAACATTTATTTTTTCTTCTTCTTCCAAATGTGTTTTACAGCCATTTTGCAACAAGCCGAAGCTCTCCCAGCTGACAGTAGAAGTGCATTAGAGCTGCTTGAATTTTCTATGAAATCCAGACACTCTCTCTCTTTATTCATTAAGAAGTGTCCTTGGGGATGACATTGACTCTATATGATTTGATATGTTCAGCCTGTTAATAATACCACACCGGTTTGCCTCGGGCTTCATTTGTGATGATATGAGTGAACGCAGAAACAGATTCATGCTGTGGTCATGACACCATTCATAAAAAGCAAACATTAGTCATATATTTATTATTATACTATGCTCAGGTCTAATGGGATAAATGCATATTCACATATACGCCTGGATGTCTGTGATTGGGTTGAATTTACACACTGTTTTCATTCATGAATGGGTATAAGGAGTGCAGGGTTAACAGCAAACCCAACCCCCTCCGGAGACTCGACTGCTGTTTGCCTTGTTTACCTATTGATCTTGAGAAGATGCTTTTATTCTGCTCGACATTATGAGATTGCAGCGTTGTTCCTGGAGGATATGAAAGGCGGTGTGGGAATAGACTGATATAATATTGTGTGTCTGTGCTGAGAGAGGAAGTTTATTCTTTTGTTGTCATCAGCGCTTTGTTTTGTAATTGAAAGTTACGCAGCTAGGGAGACGATGCAATTTGAGTTAAATAATCTGAAAGACTTCAGAATTAAAATTTCCTGATAATTTACTCACCCCCATGTCATCCAAGATGATTATGTCTTTCTTTCTTCAGTCGAAAAGAAATGAAGGAAAACATTCCAGGATTTTTCTCCATATAGTGGACTTCACTGGGGTTCAAAGGGTTGAAGGTCCAAATGTCAGTTTCAGTGCAGCTTCAAAGAGCTCTACATGATCCCAGACGAGGAATAAGCGTCTTATCTAGAGAAACCATCAGTCTTTTTCTCATTTTTTAACCACAAATGCTCATCTTGCACTGTTCTGTGATGCGCCACACATTACGTAATCATGTTGGAAAGGTCACGCGTGACGTAGGCGGAAATATCCAGTGTTTACGAAGCAAAGACTAAGTCAAACGCCCTTTACAAAAAAAGGTAAAACATTGAAACTTCCGCCTGTGTCACACGTGACCTTTCCAACATGATTACGTCATGCGTGGCGCATCACAGAGCAGTGCAAGACGAGCATTTATGGTTAAAAAGTATATCATTTTTAATTTTTTTTTAGAAAAAGACTGATGGTTTCTCTAGATAAGACTCTTATTCCTCGTCTGGGATCATGTAGAGCTCTTTGAAGCTGCACTGAAACTGACATTTGGACCTTCAACCCGTTGAACCCCAGTGAAGTCCACTATATGGAGAAAAATCCTGGAATGTTTTCCTCAAAAACATCTTGGATGACATGGGGGTTAGTAATTTATCATGAAATTTTCATTCTGAAGTGAACTAATCCTTTAAAGGAATATACAATCTCCCCACAAAATGAAAGTTCTGTCAATATTTACTCTCTTTTTTTGAAGAACATCTCTTCAGCTTATTATAGATAATGTTCCCATCTGCCAAAGCTGTGACATCTCGTTTGTTCGCTGTATTAGAACCAGCACTGTTTTGGCGTCAATGACCTGCAAAGCAGCGTTTTTGAATCTGAATGAGATTGTGAATGAGATTTCAGAGCTTCGGTGGAAGGGAAGATTATTATGGAAAAGGTCTGCGTAAAGACTCTCTAATAACAGCGTGAGGGCATATAAATAGTGACATTTTTGCCTGAAATATTCCTTTAAGCACACTGATCTTTCATAGCCATGCTGGTGTTCTCCACATTGTTGATAATAGTATCGTCGCTTCTCTCCCTCTGAACACAATAGACTGAATTTCCAGCGCTGATTACAGGCCTAATCTCCTCCTGAATATACCTCCGTAATTACCACAGCAAGGTCACACACCAGAGCATCATTACAGAAGATAAAGACCACACAGCATTCTTCAGACCGAGGCTGTGATATTTCACTGACCCCCTTATTCATTCTGTAGCTCTGTTCCTAAACCTAGTGAGCTGCTTTGCTCATTAAGCAGCTACCTTTTAAGTCAGCATCCTCTTAGAAGAGATTTTTGGAAGCAGTTCTTGTGATGCGCGCCACACTAAACAGCACTGTTAACTTGAAGCACAACAAGAGATGTGAGATGATGATAGAGTTTAATATTTAAAGTGAAGCTGAAGTTGTGACACATATCCGAGTGAAACGTATTCACAAACAAGAACAAATGTAGGGCGGGGCTTAATTTTGTCTGTGGGGAATTGATTGGATGATTGTGGTTTGCTATTGGTGGATCTCATGTGAGTGACAGGTTGAGATGTCACTGCAAGAGGGAGGGGAAGTTATTCTGATTCAAGATTATGAGGAACATGAATTTAAAACAAAAATGATGTGCATCGATAAATCATTTAGAATAAACACTGCAATATTCTGTAACAACATAAAAATGGTCAATTTTGATTTCATGGTAACTATAATATATACTCTAAAAAATGCTGGGTTAAAAACAACCCAAGTTGGGCTGAAAATGAATTGGGTTAAATGTTTGCCTAACCTGCTGGGTAGTTTTATTTAACTCAACTGTTGTTTAAAAATTACGATCGATCGCTGGTTTAAAACAACCCAACCGCTGGTTTAAAACAACCCAACTGCTGGTTTAAAACAACCCAACTGCTGGTTTAAAACAACCCAATCGCTGGGTTAAAACAACAAAAACAACCCAATCGCTGGGTTAAAACAACAAACAACCCAATCGTTGGGTTAAAAAAAACCAATCGCTGGGTTAAAACAACCCAATCGTTGGGTTAAAACAACCCAATCACTGGGTTAAAATAACAAAAACAACCCAATCGCTGGGTTAAAACAACCTAGGGTTAAAACAACACAAACAACCCAATCGTTGGGTTAAAACAACCTAGGGTTAAAACAACCCAATCACTGGGTTAAAACAACAAAAACAACCCAATCGCTGGGTTAAAACAACAAAAACAACCCAATTGTTGGGTTAAAACAACCCAATCACTGGGTTAAAATAACAAAAACAACCCAATCGCTGGGTTAAAACAACAAAAACAACCCAATCGCTGGGTTAAAACAACCTAGGGTTAAAACAACAAAAACAACCCAATCGTTGGGTTAAAACAACCTAGGGTTAAAACAACCCAATCACTGGGTTAAAATAACAAAAACAACCCAATCATTGGGTTAAAACAACCCAATCGCTGTGATAAAACAACAAAAACAACCCAATCGCTGTGATAAAACAACAAAAACAACCCAATCGCTGGGTTAAAACAACAAAAACAACCCAATCGTTGGGTTAAAACAACCCAATCGTTGGGTTAAAATAACAAAAACAACCCAATCGCTGGGTTAAAACAACCTAGGGTTAAAACAACAAAAACAACCCAATCGTTAGGTTAAAACAACCCAATCACTGGGTTAAAATAACAAAAACAACCCAATCATTGGGTTAAAACAACCCAATCGCTGTGATAAAACAACAAAAACAACCCAATCGTTGGGTTAAAACAACAAAAACAACCCAATCGCTGGGTTAAAACAACAAAAACAACCCAATCGTTGGGTTAAAACAACCCAATCGTTGGGTTAAAATAACAAAAACAACCCAATCGCTGGGTTAAAACAACCTAGGGTTAAAACAACAAAAACAACCCAATCGTTAGGTTAAAACAACCCAATCACTGGGTTAAAATAACAAAAACAACCCAATCATTGGGTTAAAACAACCCAATCGCTGTGATAAAACAACAAAAACAACCCAATCGTTGGGTTAAAACAACAAAAACAACCCAATCGCTGGGTTAAAACAACAAAATCAACCCAATCGTTGGATTAAAACAACCCAATCGTTGGGTTAAAACAACCCAATCGTTGGGTTAAAACAACCCAATCACTGGGTTAAAATAACAAAAACAACCCAATCGTTGGGTTAAAACAACCTAGGGTTAAAACAACAAAAACAACCCAATCGTTAGGTTAAAACAACCCAATCACTGGGTTAAAATAACAAAAACAACCCAATCGCTGGGTTAAAACAACCTAGGGTTAAAATAACAAAAACAACCCAATCATTGGGTTAAAACAACCCAATCGCTGTGATAAAACAACAAAAACAACCCAATCGTTGGGTTAAAACAACAAAAACAACCCAATCGCTGGGTTAAAAAAAACAAAAACAACCCAATCGTTGGTTTAAAACAACCCAATCACTGGGTTAAAACAACCTAGGGTTAAAACAACAAAAACAACCCAATCGTTGGTTTAAAACAACCCAATCACTGGGTTAAAACAACCTAGGGTTAAAACAACAAAAACAACCCAATCGTTGGTTTAAAACAACCCAATCACTGGGTTAAAACAACCTAGGGTTAAAACAACAAAAACAACCCAATCGTTGGGTTAAAACAACCTAGGGTTAAAACAATCCAATCGTTGGGTTAAAACAACCTAGGGTTAAAACAACCAATCGTTGGGTTAAAACAACCCAATCACTGGGTTAAAATAACAAAAACAACCCAATCGCTGTGATAAAACAACAAAAACAACCCAATCGTTGGGTTAAAACAACAAAAACAACCCAATCGCTGGGTTAAAAAAAAACAAACACAACCCAATCGTTGGTTTAAAACAACCTAATCGCTGGGTTAAAACAACCTAGGGTTAAAACAACAAAAACAACCCAATCACTGGGTTAAAACAACCTAGGGTTAAAACAACCCAATCGTTAGGTTAAAACAACCCAATCACTGGGTTAAAACAACAAAAACAACCTAATCACTGGTTTAAAACAACCCAATCGCTGGGTTAAACAACCTAGGGTTAAAACAACAAAAACAACCCAATCGCTGGGTTAAAACAACCCAATCACTGGCATATAACAACAAAAACAACCTAATCGCTGGGTTAAAACTACCCAATTGCTGGGTTAAAACAACCTAGGGTTAAAACAACCCAGTCACTGGGTTAAAACAACAAAAACAACCCAATTGCTGGGTTAAAACAACCTAGGGTTAAAACAACCCAATCACTGGGATAAAACAACAAAAACAACCCAATTGCTGGGTTAAAACAACCTAGGGTTAAAACAATCCAATCACTGGGATAAAACAACAAAAACAACCCAATTGCTGGGTTAAAACAACCTAGGGTTAAAACAACCCTATCACTGGGTTAAAACAACAAAAACAACCCAATTGCTGGGTTAAAACAACCCAATCGTTAGGTTAAAACAACCCTATCACTGGGTTAAAACAACAAAAACAACCCAATTGCTGGGTTAAAACAACCTAGGGTTAAAACAACCCAATCACTGGGATAAAACAACAAAAACAACCCAATTGCTGGGTTAAAACAACCCAATCGTTAGGTTAAAACAACCCTATCACTGGGTTAAAACAACAAAAACAACCCAATTGCTGGGTTAAAACAACCTAGGGTTAAAACAACCCTATCACTGGGTTAAAACAACAAAAACAACCCAATTGCTGGGTTAAAACAACCCAATCGTTAGGTTAAAACAACCCTATCACTGGGTTAAAACAACAAAAACAACCCAATTGCTGGGTTAAAACAACCTAGGGTTAAAACAACCCAATCACTGGGATAAAACAACAAAAACAACCCAATTGCTGGGTTAAAACAACCTAGGGTTAAAACAATCCAATCGTTAGGTTAAAACAACCCTATCACTGGGTTAAAACAACAAAAACAACCCAATTGCTGGGTTAAAACAACCTAGGGTTAAAACAACCCAATCGTTAGGTTAAAACAACCCAATCACTGGGTTAAAACAACAAAAACAACCTAATCGCTGGTTTAAAACAACCCATTCGCTGGGTTAAAACAACCTAGGATTAAAACAACAAAAACAACCCAATCGCTGGGTTAAAACAACCCAATCACTGGGATAAAACAACAAAAACAACCTAATCACTGGGTTAAAACTACCCAATCGCTAGTTTAAAACAACCCAATCACTGGGTTTGTCCATTTTCAACTCAACTTGGGATGTTTTTAACCCAGTATTTTTTAGAGTGTAGTTTATTTATTTTGTTTATTTATTGTATTTCATGCACATTGGTAATTCAAAGCGCTTGACAAAAAATCATGAAAAGGGGCAAGAGAAATAAAATACAAAAAATACAATTTTAAAATACCTTAAAAATAAATTAGAAGAAAAGTTAAAAGTATTATCATTTTAGTAGTAAATCAAATATAATTTCCAAATATTTTTAAGCAATATCACACAAGACAGAGTGCTCTATGTGCTCAGAGCAATATGTAACATTACTTTTGGCACCTTAAAATGCTGTCTAGGTAGTCCGCTCACTAGGTTTTGGAACAGAGCTGATCTGGTCCCTCCCTCTATGGCATCAGCTCATTCCTTACACAATACACTCCAAAATCCTCTTCTGTTTAGCGTGTCATCCGCCATATATTTATCTTGTCATGCTCTTAAAGTACTTGCGATACTCTCCCATTGCAGTATCTGTTCTCAAGTCATTGAGCAGAGACAGATTTGCCGCGGTCTCCTCTCATAACTGGCTTTGGAAAAAGACAAATAAAGGAAGTTTTGCATCAGAGGTGGCTCATGTCTGCTGTTGCGTAATGGGCATGTAATTAGTGAGATGCCGTGTGCATAAAAATGAACCCCTGTAGTAGCTGCACTTAAACCCGGTGACTCTGTGATTATGAAACCTGCAATTAAAATCCTCTATGTCTCCATCCATCCGTATGCACAGATTTATCCATATCACTGTAATTCAGTCATTCAACTGATGCCTTTGCCCCTTCCACACGGGTCACACGCAACGGATTCGGTGATCAGCGCAGATCAGACGCTCACCGGCTCTAATGAGCGAGATGCGCTTCTGCAAACTTCATAAAAGACAGTGACCGCAGTAATTGAAATGTTGAAAAGCAGTGGTGCATCTAAAGGCAAGCTCACACTACACAACTTTTTGCTGGATTTTGCTGTCGCAGACAGATTTCCAAGGTCTCCGACAAAGCCCCCGGATCACGGCTCGTTGTGGTTACTGATGCTTGTTAAATATGAGCAGGTCTCAAGCAGTCATTGACGCTGCAATATTTTCAGGCCTGTTTGATATTACTGGCACGTGATCTTGTAGTGTGTGCAATGCAACAACAATGTGGGACTAATCCAGCCAATCACAATGGAAGCTTGTTTCCGCCATGAAATAAAAAATAAAAAAGGTAATTGCGACTTTTTATCTCATAATTCTGACTTTTTTTTCTCAAAATTGCGAGAAATAAACTCACAATTGTGTCTTATAAAGCCAGTATTGCGTGATAAACTTGCAATTGCATCTTATAAAGTCAGTACTGCATGATATAAACTCACAATTGTGTCTTATAAAGCCAGTATTGCGTGATAAACTTGCAATTGTGTCTTATAAAGTCAGTACTGCATGATATAAACTTGCAATTGTGTCTTATAAAGTCAGTATTGCGTGATATAAACTTGCAATTGTGTCTTATAAAGTCAGTACTGCATGATATAAACTTGCAATTGCGTCTTATAAAGTCAGTATTGCGTGATATAAACTTGCAATTGTGTCTTATAAAGTCAGTATTGCGTGATATAAACTTGCAATTGTGTCTTATAAAGTCAGTACTGCATGATATAAACTTGCAATTGCGTCTTATAAAGTCAGTAGTGCATGATATAAACTTGCAATTGTGTCTTATAAAGTCAGTACTGCATGATATAAACTTGCAATTGCGTCTTATAAAGTCAGTACTGCATGATATAAACTTGCAATTGCGTCTTATAAAGTCAGTATTGCGTGATATAAACTTGCAATTGTGTCTTATAAAGTCAGTATTGCGTGATATAAACTTGCAATTGTGTCTTATAAAGTCAGTATTGCGTGATATAAACTTGCAATTGCGTCTTATAAAGTCAGTACTGCATGATATAAACTTGCAATTGTGTCTTATAAAGTCAGTACTGCATGATATAAACTTGCAATTGTGTCTTATAAAGTCAGTATTGCGTGATATAAACTTGCAATTGCGTCTTATAAAGTCAGTACTGCATGATATAAACTTGCAATTGTGTCTTATAAAGTCAGTACTGCATGATATAAACTTGCAATTGCGTCTTATAAAGTCAGTATTGCATGATATAAACTTGCAATTGCATCTTATAAAGTCAGTACTGCATGATATAAACTTGCAATTGTGTCTTATAAAGTCAGTACTGCATGATATAAACTTGCAATTGCGTCTTATAAAGTCAGTATTGCGTGATATAAACTTGCAATTGTGTCTTATAAAGTCAGTATTGCGTGATATAAACTTGCAATTGTGTCTTATAAAGTCAGTACTGCATGATATAAACTTGCAATTGCGTCTTATAAAGTCAGTACTGCATGATATAAACTTGCAATTGTGTCTTATAAAGTCAGTACTGCATGATATAAACTTGCAATTGCGTCTTATAAAGTCAGTACTGCATGATATAAACTTGCAATTGCGTCTTATAAAGTCAGTATTGCGTGATATAAACTTGCAATTGTGTCTTATAAAGTCAGTATTGCGTGATAAACTTGCCAATTGCATCTTGTAAAGTCAGTACTGCATGATATAAACTTGCAATTGTGTCTTATAAAGTCAGTATTGCGTGATATAAACTTGCAATTGTGTCTTATAAAGTCAGTATTGCGTGATATAAACTTGCAATTGCGTCTTATAAAGTCAGTATTGCATGATATAAACTTGCAATTGTGTCTTATAAAGTCAGTATTGCGTGATATAAACTTGCAATTGCGTCTTATAAAGTCAGTATTGCGTGATATAAACTTGCAATTGCGTCTTATAAAGTCAGTATTGCGTGATATAAACTTGCAATTGCGTCTTATAAAGTCAGTATTGCGTGATATAAACTTGCAATTGCGTCTTATAAAGTCAGTATTGCGTGATATAAACTTGCAATTGCGTCTTATATATAAACTTGCAATTGCGTCTTATAAAGTCAGTATTGCGTGATATAAACTTGCAATTGCGTCTTATAAAGTCAGTATTGCGTGATATAAACTTGCAATTGTGTCTTATAAAGTCAGTACTGCATGATATAAACTTGCAATTGCGTCTTATAAAGTCAGTACTGCGTGATATAAACTTGCAATTGTGTCTTATAAAGTCAGTACTGCGTGATATAAACTTGCAATTGTGTCTTATAAAGTCAGTATTGCGTGATATAAACTTGCAATTGTGTCTTATAAAGTCAGTATTGCGTGATATAAACTTGCAATTGTGTCTTATAAAGTCAGTATTGCGTGATATAAACTTGCAATTGTGTCTTATAAAGTCAGTACTGCGTGATATAAACTTGCAATTGTGTCTTATAAAGTCAGTATTGCGTGATATAAACTTGCAATTGTGTCTTATAAAGTCAGTATTGCGTGATATAAACTTGCAATTGTGTCTTATAAAGTCAGTATTGCGTGATATAAACTTGCAATTGTGTCTTATAAAGTCAGTATTGCGTGATATAAACTTGCAATTGTGTCTTATAAAGTCAGTATTGCGTGATATAAACTTGCAATTGCATCTTATAAAGTCAGTACTGCGTGATATAAACTTGCAATTGCGTCTTATAAAGTCAGTACTGCATGATATAAACTTGCAATTGTGTCTTATAAAGTCAGTATTGCATGATATAAACTTGCAATTGTGTCTTATAAAGTCAGTATTGCGTGATATAAACTTGCAATTGTGTCTTATAAAGTCAGTATTGCGTGATATAAACTTGCAATTGCGTCTTATAAAGTCAGTATTGCATGATATAAACTTGCAATTGCGTCTTATAAAGTCAGTATTGCGTGATATAAACTTGCAATTGCGTCTTATAAAGTCAGTATTGCGTGATATAAACTTGCAATTGCGTCTTATAAAGTCAGTATTGCGTGATATAAACTTGCAATTGCGTCTTATAAAGTCAGTACTGCATGATATAAACTTGCAATTGTGTCTTATAAAGTCAGTACTGCATGATATAAACTTGCAATTGCGTCTTATAAAGTCAGTACTGCATGATATAAACTTGCAATTGCGTCTTATAAAGTCAGTATTGCATGATATAAACTTGCAATTGCATCTTATAAAGTCAGTATTGTGTGATATAAACTTGCAATTGCGTCTTATAAAGTCAGTATTGCATGATATAAACTTGCAATTGCGTCTTATAAAGTCAGTATTGCGTGATATAAACTTGCAATTGTGTCTTATAAAGTCAGTATTGCGTGATATAAACTTGCAATTGTGTCTTATAAAGTCAGTATTGCGTGATATAAACTTGCAATTGCGTCTTATAAAGTCAGTATTGCGTGATATAAACTTGCAATTGCGTCTTATAAAGTCAGTATTGCATGATATAAACTTGCAATTGCGTCTTATAAAGTCAGTACTGCGTGATATAAACTTGCAATTGCGTCTTATAAAGTCAGTATTGCGTGATTTAAACTCACAATTGTGAGAAAAAAAGTCAGAATTGCGACAGTTCTGCAATTCTGACTTTATAATTGCAATTGCGAGTTTAAATCTCGCATTTCTGAGAAAAAAGTCAGAATTGTAAGATAAATAGTTGCAATGACCTTTTTTTATTTTTTATTTAGTGGCTGAAACAAGCTTCCATAAATCACAGTGCAGATGGTATAAGCGGAAAAATCTCGTAATGAAACTTCTCTGGAGCACAAGCATGTCTGGGTCATATTTATTTACTCCAATTATGGGGTAAATAAAAATTGCATTGAAGAAAATGAAGCAAGAACAGCATTATTTAAATTTAAATTGCATTCATTTTACATTATTTAAAAGTATTGTAGATGTTCTAATGTCAACTTTATGCTGATTTTAATTTTTTAAAAATCACTGAACTGCATTTTTTATGTAGTAATACAGTAAAAATAATGTATCATGGTAATATGAATCTTATTGACAATAATGAGAATAAACTCAAATACACTACAGTAATGAGATTGTTTGTTTTTCTTTTTTAGAAAAAGTGCTTATTGTCATGAAAATAATGTCCTACAATCTAAATTGCTTCATTTTCTTTATGTAAAATATGATTCATTATTTCTTATTTTGTGGTGAAATGTGACATGGACATGTTTTTGTGGGATTCACCTCATCTGTTTGATTGAGCGATGCAAAGTTAAAATGAACACTTGCCAATTGCTGTGTCTTTTTTGCATGTTAATATAATTATTTTCAATAGCAGTAATGTTGTGTAATTACCTGCAGTTCCACAAAATAATTATAGATTAAGTGCATGTTGCTCGTTAGTATTTCTCCATGCTCATTAATGGAATTACGCTGTAACGGACACTGTAATGCATGACTGTGTGTTGCCCGGGCCACATCTGCAGTACAGGACGTGTTATTTATGCTGGTGTTGCTGGCAGAAAAGAATGACGTCATGATAGAAAGCCTAAATGCTTTTATACTGTGATTTAAAACACAGGAAGTTCCATGAATGATGGTGATCAGCGGCAGGAAGGAAGAGCTTGTGTGATACTGAGACGGTGCTGTAGGCGATATGCTTGTCACTTGAAGCTTCAGGCATATTGTATAATATGATTTGTGCAGGACAAAAGAGACTGAGTGTATGTTTTCAGAGAGCAAATAAGGATTAAAAGGGACCATAATCAAATCTATCATCTCATTTCCAGCTCTAAAGTATTTTCTTATCTTGTGTTTATCCAGCCTTAAATTGAGCCTTTATAACAGAGAGAAATAAGAAGAAATATTACTACTGTAATATTTCACTATACAATAAAAAAAGAGTATTTAAGAAATATTTAATCTTTTTCTTTTAGCATTACAACTTTAAAATTACAATACTAATATGGTTGCCTGTCTTAAAGGTGCAGTAAACGATTTCTGAGAAATGCTGTTGAAAGTGGATCGGACCGAACAGCACAACATTAGCAGTAGGAGGCGTGTCCACACATGATGGGGGAGGAGAGAGAGTGAGCCAATCAGCAGCAGGGGGCGTGTCCACTCATGACAGGGGGAGGAGAGAGAGTGACCCAATCAGCAGCAGGGGGCGTGTCCACTCATGACGGGGGGAGGAGCGAGAGTGACCCAATCAGCAGCAGGGGGCGTGTCCACTCATGATGAGGGGAGGAGAGAGTGAACCAATCAGCAGCAGGGGGCGTGTCCACTCATGATGAGGGGAGGAGAGAGTGAACCAATCAGCAGCAGGGGGCGTGTCCACTCATGACAGGGGGAGGAGAGAGAGTGAACCAATCAGCAGCAGGGGGCGTGTCCACTCATGACAGGGGGAGGAGAGAGAGTGACCCAATCAGCAGCAGGGGGCGTGTCCACTCATGATGGGGGAGGAGAGAGAGTGACCCAATCAGCAGTAGGAGCGTGTCCACTCATGACGGGGGGAGGAGAGAGAGTGACCCAATCAGCAGCAGGGGGCGTGTCCACTCATGATGGGGGGAGGAGAGAGTGAACCAATCAGCAGCAGGGGGCGTGTCCACTCATGACGGGGGGAGGAGAGAGAGTGACCCAATCAGCAGCAGGGGGCGTGTCCACTCATGATGGGGGGAGGAGAGAGAGTGAGCCAATCAGGGCGTGTCCACTTGTGATGGGGAAGAGAGAGTGTGAGCCAATCAGCAGTAGGGGGTGTGTCCTCTCATGATGGGGGAGGAGAAAGAGTGAGCCAATCAGAAAGAGTTCATTCGTCATCTTCGCTTTTTTTTTTTTTATTAAGCATTATTTTGCTTTTCTTCAGCTATAATAAAAAGACATCCACTCTTGCATTACATGTTCATGCTTTTTTAGGGCGGAGCAATGAAGGGAGGGGCATGTTTGTTTGGGTTGATTTCAGATATCAACATTGTTTCTCAGAAATAACTTATTTTCAAACGTTAAACCATCAAACTTTGATTTTGATGGAAAACCACAATGGAGTTCATAAGCACTCTTCAAAATATCTCCTTTTGTGTTCCACCATCATGCAGGTTTTTGGAACAACGTGAAGCTTCTGTCATCATTTACTCACCCTCATTTTTGCTTGAAATAACACCTTTGCTTTCATGAGAACAGAAGTTTAACAGAGCAGTCTTAAAGCCCTTGAGAGCGGATGAGAAAGAACATGTTTTTTGCACTAAAGATGCTGTTAATCCATCACAGTCTGAAAAACCAAACCTGTGACTGAACTTGAGGAATCATTAGGGGTTAATTTGGTCTGATCAATTAATTCCACCTCTTTATCTTTGTGTCTCTTTCTCACACACAAACTTCTCTCTCCAACCTTTTATTCATCCTGCATAACCAGCCGCACGTCTCCCAAAAGGGACATACCTTCACCACAAAAAAATAAGAAGGAAATCATCTCTCGCTGGTGTATTTTCTCTCTGACTCTCTCTCTCTTTCTTCAGATCTAGTTGAATTCATTAAAGCAAAGTGGAGCAGCTTTAGAATACAGAATGCACATTAGAGTTTGATGTTTTCCACAGGTACAGACACAGAGAGACTGTGGTTGGAGTGCAGTGATGCTTTCCAGATAAAATGTTCTTTTGTTACACTTGTGCACCATGTTCTTCATCTGGTTGGTTTTATTCCAGCAGAAACATCTGTGCAGAGGTAATTTTGTGTGATGTCGTACAGTAAGAGGTGTCGTGTCAAAGCGAGCGAGCTGTTTTCTGATATCTGTGACTAAACCCAACTCAGTCAGAAGTGATAAGCACACCTACTGTACAGATCTCCTGATAAAAATGTTAATGGCATTAGGGACAAATTAAAGTCATATTCTCATTTTCACTCACTCCTTTTCTTCCTGAAAAAAACACAAAAACACAGTCTTTAATAAATCCAAAATAAACACTCAGAAGATCGCAGGAGAATAATATATCCATGCAATATGACGTTATGGAACAATGAAACACAGGAACTGAGGGCTTAAATACACAGAGGAAGATAATTAACAGAAAAAGAAGCAGGCGTGTAACTCATCAGTAACCATAGAAACAAACTAGTGGCAGGAAAATAAGAACAAAGGAAACAGGAACGGGAAATAGAACTAAACCAAAACAGAGCATGCTCGTTACAATTATTATTATTTGCATTATTTTTCCCAGAGCCCATATTTGACCATCATGTTTGTAAAACTCAAATTCAGGTCTTGATATCTGATACTGATATCCCACTTTTTTACTATTTCTGTGTTGAATATCCTTTTACACTCAGAAACCTGTCACATGACTGAAGTAAATTGGCTTGTGAATTTAATTTAATTTCATGTTGAAGAACATTGTTGATGTAAGCCATGCATAATTTTTTTTTTTTTTTCGAATTAAATTTTTTTTTTTAATGGTTAAATTAAATTTTATTTTATTAATTAAAATCATGAAACTTATACAATTTAACAACAATTTATTTTAGGGCCCTATGAAATACGTTTTATTTATTTATTTTCCTCAAATTTATTTTTATTTTTTTTTTAAATTCAGTTTTTTTCCATTTAAATTTTTCTGGATTCCGTTTTTTTTTTTTTTTTTTAGTTTTAATTTTTTGGATTCCATTTAGTAATCAGCAAGCATGTCTAATTATTTGAAATCATGAAACATACAATTTAACAACAATTTATTAAAAGTTTAACAAAAATTACATTTGTAGGGTACGGAAGAGGATTAGGGCCAAGCAATAATAAAAAAATAAAACCATCTCGAGATTAAAGTTGTTAAATTTCGAGAAAAAAGTCGAAATAAAATGTTAAGAATAAACTCATTAAATTACGAGAAAAAACTTGTTAAATTTCAAGAAAAAAAGTTGAGATAAAATGTTGAGAATAAATTACGAGAAAAAAGTTGTTAGATTATGAGAACAAATTTGTTAAATTATAAGAAAAAACTATTAAATTTCGAGAAAAAAGTCAAGATAAAATGTTGAGAATAAACTCATTAAATTTTGAGAAAAAAGTTGTTAAATTACGAGAAAAAAGTCGTTAAATTATGAGAACGAATTTCTCATAATTTAATGAGTTTATTCTCAACATTTTATTTCGACTTTTTTCTCTAAATTTAACGAGTTTTTTCTCGAAATTTACCAACTTTAATCTCGAGATGGTTTTATTTTTTTATTATTGCTTGGCCCTAATCCTCTTCCGTAGTAGGGCCCTATGAAATATGTTTTATTTTATTTTTTTCTCAAATTCAGTTTTATATTTACTAAATTCTGTTTTCTGTTTTAAGTTTTCTGAATTCCATTTTAATGGTTTTATTAAATTTTAATAATCAAAAAGCATGTGTCAACAAGCATGCAGTGAAGACCTTCGAGTTTCTGTGCGTTTATGATATGACGATAGTTTTTCCTTTACTGAACTGACTCTGGAGATGAAGTTCATGCATTCATGTCCTCATATAGTGAAGAGAGGCTGAAAACACAGCGAGCGTCACGCGTGCTTCAGTTTGTGTGTGTTAAATGAAACCACACGTCTGCGCCATTCATTCACACAGAGATGCCGAACATGCAGGATTCATATTTAAATAGTCTTTTTGCAGTGTAATATTCACAGACACTAGTCTATATCACAATCTGATTTAAGTGTACTGACCTACTTTTTTTGTATTCATCAAAAATTTGACAAATTGCTTGACATTCTGCGTTATACAGTAGATTCCGTGTTTCCTGCATCGTGGAAATCATAGGGCCCTACATAATAATTAGGTTGACTGATGATTAAACAGAACTGTGTGAGGAGTGAGATCCTAGTTGAATTCGTTTATAGGACAGGAGTGATTGGAGCTGAACCCTTGCAGTGGATGATCATGTACAGTACACACACACACACACACTTGACTCCCAGCTCAAATGACAGTGTCTGATCCTCTCCCCAGGTTTTGATTGCACTTGATTGTTGGCTGCGTTTCTCTATTGATTTGTTTGGGTCTTGCAGGTTTGTGATCGTGTCTCACACCTGATTTATTTGCGAATGAGGCGAGGCGGACTGGCTCCGTATACCTGCTAACACACACTATCAGGGGACATTAGAGAAAATCAGCTTATTACACAGCTACAGGGTGCAGTTGATTTCTCATTAACATACGACCGCCTACATTTGCATAACACCTACTCAATATTCATCAGCCCTGATGAACGACAGCGTCGACTAAGTATGCAGATGTTAGCCTATCATAGAGATTGTTTACTTACAATTGCTTTTAGTGCACGAAAGAAACTGCGTTCCAGTTCTCTAGGAAGTGGTCACTACACACTCAGAAGGGCACATCTTGGCAGGATGTGTTCATTTGGAACGACCTGCAACATACAGTACATTAATAAGTGAATATATGCCGTTTGCAAACATCTTTCTTAAACAATGAAGAATGTGGCATCTTCAATGTAAAAACGTAAAACAAAACTTCTGAGAAGACGCCCTGAAAGAGCGACCGACTGCCCCTCCTCGTGCTCTAATTCAGCGAAGGTAAAGTAGGAATTATCGAGTGCCCTGGATGGACTGAAAGTGGGGTAATCAAAAAGGCCACCAATATCAGGAGCACGCAACACAGCGGATTATTACAACACAATTTATTTAATGGAGGGATAGGGATGCGGCGCTGATGGGACGATAAGAGACGGAGGGGAGGGATGGAGCAGCAGAGTGATTGAAATAATGCCGTGACCTGGGCTCACTTACAGAGAGGTTACCGAACGGGACACATGCCAACACCGCTCACCTGAAAATGCTTTTGTGTTTGAGGACTGTTGCTTTTTTCTTCGTATTAATGTCAACATGAAACGAAAGTTGCAATAGGCTTGTTTTTACATAATTCGAGTGAAATGGCTTTGCAAACAAGAACAAATGTAGGGCAGGGCTTGATTTTGTTTGTGGGGAATTGATTGGATGGTTGTGGTTTGCTATTGGTGGATCTCATGTGAGTGACAGGTTGCCCCGCCCACGACATCAGAGAAGAGAAGAGATGCTGCAAGAGTTATTCTGATTCGAGATTACGAGGAACATGAATTTAACACAATAATGATCGACACTGTAGTAATAAACAATAATAGCGATATTCCATGAAAAACAAGAATTGTCATTTTTGATTTCATGGTGACTTTAAAGCTGATATGTGTCATTTTATCAACATACTTTCTCGCATTCCAGCATAATGCAGATTATTAATACAATTATTAGTAAGTCACTGACTGGATATTTGATTTCCCCGAGATATGTAAGTGATATGACCCTTCTGACATGTGAGCTTGGGGCGGGACTTATTTTTTGTTTGGCCAATGATGAACAGGGGGTGGGGTGATGGGAGTGTTTGGTAAAAAGCTAATTAGTAACATTGTTTTTTAAAGTTTGATTCTGAGTGGTGCTGAAATTGAGGCTCATATGATGTGTAGATAGTGTTAATGCAATATTATTTATATACTATTATAGTATTTATTCATATCTTAAATTTTATTTTATTTTTATATTTAAGTTTTGGTAATTTTGTTATGTGCTTTTTATAAGTATTTCTATTTAGCTTTCTATTTCAGTTTTAGTCATAAACTTTAATGGGCCGTTTACACGACACCGTTTTCAACTAAATATGGAAAACTTTTTATGCATTTGGCCGTTCATTTACACGACAACAGCGTTTTGATGGCCTGAAAATGCAAATTTTTTGAGTGCAAAAAAAAAAAAAAAGTGCACGTTTTTGCGTAAACAATAAAAACGCGTATCTGTGAAAACGATGACGTCATGCACGTGTGCATTACATGTTCAGTCTGTAGTTTTCGTCGCCATCTAATGGCCTACCAGCAGAATATAGCATTGTTTTCACGGATTTGTGTGAACGGGGATCGTTTTGACAATGGTGTCGTCTGTACATGGAAAACTCAAAAGAAAAACTTCTCCATTTTAAGCATATCGTTGTCGTGTAAATGTACTCTCAATTATTTTTACTCAGTTAGTTGCAAAGGCAAAATTTCAAATTTTCTTTCATCAATAATTTATATTCCATTTTTTCAGCTTTATTTCAATTAACAAAAAAGATTTTTAATTGTTTTACTTAGCTGTACTTAAAGGGTTAGTTCACCCAAAAATGAAAATAATGTCATTAATTACTCACCCTCATGTCGTTCCACACCCGTAAGACCTTCGTTCATCTTCAGAACACAAATTAAGATATTTTTGATGAAATCCGATGGCTCAGTGAGGCCTGAGCAATGACATTTCCTCTCTCAAGATCCATTAATGCACTAAAAACATATTTAAATCAGTTCATGTGAGTACAGTGGTTCAATATTAATATTATAAAGCCACAAGAATATTTTTGGTGCGCCAAAAAAAATAAAAATAAAATAACGACTTATTTAGGATGGCCGATTTCAAAACACTGCTTCAGGAAGCTTCGGAGCGTTATGAATCTTTTGTGTCGAATCATGATTCGGATCGCATGTCAAACCGCCAAACTGCTGAAATCACGTGACTTTGACGCTCCGAATCATGATTCGACACAAAAGATTCATAACGCTCCAAAGCTTCCTGAAGCAGTGTTTTGAAATCGGCCATCACTATATAAGACGTTATTTTGTTTTTTTGGCGCACCAAAAATATTCTCGTGGCTTTATAATATTAATATTGAACCACTGTACTCACATGAACTGATTTAAATATGTTTTTAGTACAATAATGGACCTTGAGAGAGGAAATGTCATTGCTCAGGCCTCACTGAGCCATCGGATTTCATCAAAAATATCTTAATTTACGCTCCGAAGATGAACGAAGGTCTTACAGGTGTGGAACGACATGAGGGTGAGTAATTAATGACATTATTTTCATTTTTGGCGGAACTAACCCTTTAACAATAACAACACTAGTGTAATGCTTCATGAGTTTTGATGTGAGCGTAACAGAGCTGTTAGTCTCCAAAGATGCAGCGCTTGTGTTTTTCTTTTCAGTATGGGGTTGAACACATTGTTTTTTATCTTTTCTCTTCAAATCTCATCCTACACAACACCAATTTACAGCCTCTGCGAGAGGACACACTGTATAGAAGGTGTCAGCGTTTCTGAAAGAACAAAACGCCTCCAGGATCAGATCCTCATGTCTGTGACATGCTTGATTTCTTGCAGATACATTCAACAGATTTTTCCAAACAGAATTGGCCACAAACATTTTGTGCGTTGCATTTCAATTGAAAGGATTGGCAATGTCTTTCTGAACACCTGGACAGACACCTAGGATAGTATTAACATTAATTTAACTTAGAATATGAATCATTACCTTGGTTAAATGGGATAATTGTAACACTGGATCAGTGTAGACAGCATCAGTGATTATAATGGCTTCTATTCGCTTTTGATGCGACGCTCACATCTAGTGTAGGCAAATGTCAGACGTTAAGCGACTGAACGCCAGTGGGCGGGGCCTATGATGTGATAATGTATAACTATTTGTCGATGTGTTACTCTGAAGGCGGGCATATGCAAATGAATTCACCTGTGTGACGTCACAGATCCCGCAATATCAAAAACGAGCCGTTTTTGGAGCTTGATTGAATAAATGCTTTGTTTATAATGAGGACGTTTTAAGCTAGGAAACTACAAAGACCGTTTATATGTTTAAAGATCAAGGCAAATTTAATTTTTCATGTCATGACCCCTTTAAAGGGGTTTTATTTAAGTGTCTATGTCATTTTCTTCAAAACCCCAGAGATAAAAATCATCTGCACTCAGTTCTGTTTAATTCTCACCACACACATTCATATGGAAATCACAAGTGTCGATCATTTATTTGTCATTTGCAGTGTTTTGGAGACTGTTTGCTTAAAGGCTCAATGGAAAGATGATTGACAGGCACTCTTAAAGTTGAGACATGAGCAGATAAGACGGCGAAGCGGCGTCTCGCTCACTCACTCGCAGCCAGAATCAACCACACACTGTACTAAGAATAAAGTGTAAGTGTGTGTGTGTGTGTGTGTAGGTCATGTGGAAGGGTAAGTGCCTCTCTGATCGCTGCATCGAGCTTGTTGCTGGATTTTCTGTGTATTTCAGACTCGGTTAAGAGCTGTGGATGACAAGGCAGTAGCAAGATGGATTTGACACACATGTGCAAACACACACACACTTGCCATTTTTCTTTGCAGTGTGAAATTAAATGTTTTCCAGTTCCATTATTTGTCGTTTTTAGGTAAATTCTGTCATGCATATCAAGAGTTTCGGTCACCATTAAGCTTCATTTAACATTTCAGTCAAGCACTTTTGCAATCAGAATAGAGGTGGCATCACTCACACACACCCTAGAGATGACTGACACCCTAAACAACATGACAAATCCATGCATTTGCTGTATTTGCTTCTGTAAACATAAAAGATTTGCTCCTTTTTGCTTCTGTCACGTTACAAATTAATAAAATGACTCGGCTTATCATTTCTGTTTCTCGTAATTTATCTTTGGCAGCAGTAGCAACTTTACAATCCGCTTGCTCTAACGTTAACCTAGATAAATGTGTAATAAATTAAAGCTTTATTGCACACTTTAGTTAGATTCATTGACTAAAATGTGAGTTTTCACAAACTGACAGCTTCTGATTATAAAGGGAGAGCGCGGCGGTCGCTTTCTGTGTAATTCATTCCCAAGAAAAGTTTTTGTTTTCCATGAGATTTTGTGAATACTTCATACTTCGCCTTGACTAAATGTATTTTTAAATCTAGTGATTTTATAATGTTTAATATTTATTCAAAAGTGAAACTAAGTGAAAAACTATTACAGGAAATGGCTATTATATGTGCAAATAAATGCTCCTCTGCCGCCATCTGATGATTATAATGGTAATGAATGTCTTTTTAATTTTTATTAAATAAAAGTGTTTTCTATCAAATGTTGGATTTCGTACATGTTAAAATGTTCAGTTTTACAAATGGGGACAATCTCAGAAGGATGAACAAATAATGTTTTTGCTCATCACATTAAAAATAACATTTGAAGTGCTGGAAAAATGATGCATGTGCATCTAATTACAGACACCGACGTTCCCATTAGTTTTGTTTTTATTGCAATTAATAAAACTGGTTTATTGGCAAAGTGTGATAACTGTGTTAAAATATAAAAGCAACATTAAAAAGTCAACCATTGATGGTTTTGTGTCGATGTACAGCGAGTACAGAATGACAGCTAACAGTTCACTGGAAACGCCCAAGCTGGCTTAATGAAAACCAGGAAGTAACCGAGAATATGGTCATACACCACATACACCACATTAGCATACACGGCCATGCAACAGTTTGAAGGAGGCTTTGCATTGCATTTGTGTGTGCATTATAGTTGGAGTATATTTCTGATCGTGGAAGTTCCAGTTTTCTGTCTCTTTTATACATCTACCCAGGTCTCTCTGTTTCTCTCTCTCTCTGGATCAGTTTGGCTGTAAGGGATGGAGCAGCTTTCATTCTGCTCTTTCCATTTGCTGATTGCATCACCTGCTGCTGGGGGATAATGGTATGCGTCTGAGCAGGAGGTGACGCTGTGTGTTTGTGCCTGTACATTAGGTTACCTTCTCGTTAGGTGACGGTAGACAGCTTCCACTTCCACTATCCCTCTCTCTTTATCACACACACAGAAATACTCTCTTTACCAACTCTCATTTAGAGATAAACTTTCTCAGATACACTCACTAGTGCTGTGGTTTTCCTCTTCGTTCTGTCCGTCTCACTCAGCAGCTGATATCTGTGATAGAAACAGAAATACACTCCAGCACAGATAACCAGCGATCCTGATGGAAAGAGAGACAGATTAAACCAGTACTCTCTGAAGGAGAAGCATACCTAGTTCTTTCATTACATAACGACTGTAGAAAATTGTTATAAAGCACTGTTTTTACTGTATTATTTATATTATATTATTATTATATTGTTATATTATTACTATTTGTTGTAACACGCTTATTGTCTGTAATTTTTCAGTGGTGTGAATATTGTGGTGGTTTAAATATGCACAAGAGTAGGTAAAATTTCCAGACTGTCCTCCAAGCACCTTATTACGACCTATATTTACGTTTTTAAGTCATGCGCCCTCTAGCTGGCGTGAAAATAATGTCTCGTGTTACATCTGTTGTCATGAAATGACGTATGACTGTCGTTACCAATCAAAATGCATGTTAATTTAAATGCAATGTGTGGACCTTTACACCATTTGTCCTATTTCCATTTAGCAAAACTCATTTTTTATTAACGACTACACCCACCCCACCCCTAAACCTAGCCTTAGTGATTTATAGTGCATATACACTTTATGAGCACATGCATTTCCTGGGATCGAACCCACGATCGCATGATCACATAATTGCATATTGATATTGCAATGCTCTGTCAATTGAGCTATGCGAAACCAAAAATATGATGCAGATAAAAGGGAACAATGCATTAAAATGAAAGTGTCCTGTTTTGATGGGGGCTCAACTTTAGTGGGTTGTGGGTCCGTATTTCAGGGAAGTGACAAACGAGCTATATAGGCATATTGGTTGGAGAACATGTTGAAAATTTCAGTTGTTGCTGCAGATTTGAGTTCATAACGACTTGTTTGGGTCTGTTCCTCACACTCGGCTGTCATATGAGTTCAGAAGAGACTTAAACACACTTTATGCTCATTTATGGTTTTTTCATGATGCTTTGGTACTTTTTCATGATTTATTAGTGAGAATGGCCTTAAATTCATTTTTGTGTGTGTGTGTGTTTTCATGATTCATGAGGACACAAATTTGTGTAATGACATGGGTATTACACTGGTAATACGACGTAAACATGAAATATGAGGACATCTTCATTAGTTCACTGTCTAAAGTCCAAGTTTTTTTAATATTCTCATTTTCAAATTAGTTATTTCCAATTTAGTAAATATTAGTGGTTGGCCGATATATCGCCAAGACTGATATTTGACATTTTTATATATCGGCACTGGCCGATACGTTTTTCTGTTTGGCCAATGTGTCAACTTTTATTTTGACATTGTGTGGGACTTTTATTTTGAAATCGCCGAAAACACCATCCAAACTCCCATTCTTTATTTTCATTAGTTCACTGTCTAAAGTCTAAAAAGTCTAAAGTCACTGTCTGTTTTTTTAAATATATTTTCGACTTTTATTTTGACATTGTGTGGGACTTTTATTTTGAAAGCAATGAGAACACCACCAGAACTACCATTTTTTATGTTCATTGGTTCACCGTTTGAAGTCCTTTTTTAAATTTTTTAATTAATTATTTCTTATTTAGTAAATGTTAGTGGTTGACCGATATATCGCCAAGGCAGGTATTTGATATTTTTATATACTGCATTGGCTGATAAGTTTTTCTGTTTGGCCAATGTGTCAACTTTTATTTTGACATTGTGTGAGACGTTTATTTTGAAATCGCTGAAAACACCATCCAAACTCCCATTCTTTATTTTCATTAGTTCACTGTCTAAAAAGTCTAAAGTCACTGTCTAATGTTTTTTTAAATATATTTTCATTTTCAAATTAATTTTTTCTAATTTAGTAAATATTAATGGTTGACCGATATATCGCCATGGCTGATATTTGACATTTTATTTTTAAGTTTTTCTGTTTGGCCAATGTGTCGACTTTTATTTTGACATTGTGTGGGACTTTTATTTTGAAAGCAATGAGAACACCACCAGAACTCCCATTTTTTATGCTCATTGGTTCACCGTTTGAAGTCCTTTTTTTAATTTTCGAATTAATTATTTCTTATTTACTAAATATTAGTGGTTGACCGATATATCGCCAAGGCAGGTATTTGAGATTTTTATATATTGCATTGGCCGATAAGTTTTTCTGTTTGGCCAATGTGTCAAGTTTTATTTTGACATTGTGCAGGACTTTTACTTTGAAAGTGACGAGTACGCCATCCAAACTCCAATTCTTTATCTTCATTAGTTCACTGTCTGAAGTCCAAGGTTTTTTTTATATTTTCATTTTCAAATTATTTCTAATTTAGTCAATTTTAGTGGTTGACAGATATATCACCAAGACTGAAATTTGACATTTGTATATAAATTTGCATTTGCCGATAAGTTTTTGTTTGACCAATGTTTGACTTTTATTTTGACATTGTGCAGGACTTTTACTTTGAAAGCGTTGAGAACGTCATCAGAACTCCCATTCTTCATTAGTTCATTGTATGAAGTCCAAAGTTTTTTTATATTTTAATTTTCAAATTTAAGTATTTTGAATTAAGTAAATTTTAGTGGTCAACCGATATATATAGCCAAGGCTGATATATTGGCCAAAATTTGACATTTTTATATATCGGAATCGGCCGACAAGTGTCTCTCTTTGGCCGATGTGTCATTTTTTTTAAAGTTTTTTTATTGTGAAAAATACAATAATAGGATTACAGAATCAAGAAGTTGCCATCTAAAGTATAAGTCTGTTTATTTTACGAAATTTAAAATAGCTTTAAAAACATACTAAAATTGTAAAAATGCACAATGTTTTCTGTGATGGGTAGGTTTAGGGGTAGTGTTAGTGTAAGGGGATAGAAATTACAGTTTTTACAGTATAAAAACCATTACGCCTATGGAGAGACCCCATAAAACATGGAAACACAACATGTGTGTGTGTGTGTGTGTGTGTGTGTGTGTGTGTGTGTGTGTGTGTGTGTGTGTGTGTGTGTGTGTGTGTGTGTGTGTGTGTTTTGTGGCAGTGTTGAGTTCTTCTGAAGTATGTACTTGGTTCCTCAGTGGGGTTAAGTGTAACTCTGGGAACATTATCCGTCCGCTGACAGACTCTCTGTGCTCTTCTGCGTTCAGTTTATCTGGTGAAGTGGGTTTGAACAGTAGCTGATGTCCTGCGCTCCCAGTGCTGCGTGCAGAAGGACACGGATAGAAGAAAGAATTCCAGCAAACAAGGCATTGTGGATCCCTTTTACATGTGTGCAAACTATGTGTGCACGTAAACACTATTTCCCAGGGTTGCTTTTGCCTAAAATTGATGAATTGTGAAACTTTTCACACTTATCTTCATCATTTCTCTGCATGACTTCAAAAAGCAGTCCATTTAATAGTAACGACCAGGGAGAAGGTGCAAAAAAATAACATTGTAAGTGGACCTCAAGAAAAAAAATTAACCAAATTAAATGACCCTTATCTCATTTGTGATTCCTATGGGGCGAGTCCTTGTGTCTACACACACACACACACTGATGTGGCCAAACTGTTCAGGGTCTCCTATAAGAGTTGAATCTCAGTGGATTGGACAGGGTGCGAGAGAAAAGACTAATTCAGACCGGCACGTTATACTGCAGCTGTCTGATACCACATGATCTAACATCCGCTCTCTCTCTCTTTAGTGTGTTATGAGTGTGTGTGTGTGTGTGTGTGTGTGTGGCCAGATGGCACATCCCCACTTCTGAGAGGGATTCTTCGAACAAACAGCAAACTTGTGAGCCAACAACCACCTCAAAAACAAACAGCCGCCTCACAAACAAACACAAAGCCAGAGCAAGAAAATGCATAATTCATGAGGACGCTGCTTATAATTCATGTTCATAAATGAGCTGCTTCAATCGGGCCGTCAGAGACTGAAACGACACTCCATTCAGAACTATAGTGTGTGGGTGGTTGCCAGGGTGTTGCTATGGGGTTGTTTGGATGTTGTGGGTCAAACCGATTAATTGTTTATTGTAATGAATATAACAAGAAAAACTGTATAAGTGTTCAACAGTAACGGGATGAAACACACTCTCACACATTCATTCTCCTCTCGTGCAGCCATGACTCCTGCGTGTTTTTCCATGATGACAGCCAGCTGGAGTATGTGTGTGTGTGTGTGTGTGTGTGTGTGTGTGGAGAGAGAGAGAGAGGTTTATCTTGTAGCTGAAGGCACTCAAAAGGTGAAAACATGTCATGGATGTCCTCTCAGGAAAACTCTCTTTCTCTGCAGTGGATGAGGGAAAGGTCATGGAGGTTCATATCAGGTGTGTGTGTGTGTGTGTGTGTGTGTGTGTGGACATTTCTTCTGTTCTCATTCTGTTAATGGATATTTTCCTCCATCCATCTGCTGTTTTGTCCTTCTTCGGATTTTAAACAAATATTTCCAAAACTAAACGGGTGAATCTCAGGGAAACACGTCTGGATCACATTTCATCTCTCAAAATAGAACATTACTTTTTTCACAATTAATTAAATTAATTGGCATTTTTCTCATTAAAATTTAAAAGTTTGGAATCAGTAAGATTTCTAAAAGTTTCTGAAAGAAGTCTCTTTTGCTCACCAAGGCTGCATTTATTTGATCAAAAATACTGTAAAATGTGAAATATTATTACCATTTAAAATAACTGTTTTCTGTGTAAATATATAGTACAATGTAATTTATTCCTATGATCAAAGCTGAATTTAGTTGATTAAAAATACAGTAAAAATTATAAAATATTATTATAATTTAATACAGCTGTTTTCTATGTGAATATATAGTAAAATTGTATTTATTCCTGTGATCAAAGCTGAATTTAGTTGATTAAAAATACAGTAAAAATCATAAAATATTATTACAATTTAAAATAACTGTTTTCTATGTGAATATATAGTAAAATATATTTTATTCCTGTGATCAAAGCTGAATTTATTTGATTAAAAATACAGTAAAAATCACAAAATATTATTACAATTTAAAATAACTGTTTTCTATGTCAATATATAGTAAAATATATTTTATTCCTGTGATAAAAGCAGAATTTATTTGATTAAAAAAACAGTAAAAAATTATAAAATATTATTATAATTGAATACAGCTGTTTTCTATGTGAATATATAGTAAAGTGTAATTTATTCCTGTGATCAAAGCTGAATTTAGTTGATTAAAAATACAGTAAAAATTATAAAATATTAATATAATTTAATACAGCTGTTTTCTATGTGAATATATAGTAAAATATATTTTATTCCTGTGATCAAAGCTGAATTTAGTTGATTAAAAATACAGTAAAAATTATAAAATATTAATATAATTTAATACAGCTGTTTTCTATGTGAATATATAGTAAAGTGTAATTTATTCCTGTGATCAAAGCTGAATTTATTTGATTAAAAATACAGTAAAATTATAAAATATTTTTACAATTTATGGAAACTGTGATACATTTTATTTTTCAGGATTCTTTGATGAATAGAAAGTTCAAAATAACAACATTTATTTGAAATAGAATCTTTTGTAACATTATAAATGTCTTTACTGCTTCTTTTGATCAATTTAATGCATCCTTTGGTATCAATATATTTTTAAAAAAATAAATACTACCATGATGAAAAAATGCTTGACAATTTAAATACCATTTTTTTTGGCATTATTTTAATGAGAATGTGGGGGTAAATGTGTTGAATTGTCCTGAAAATAATGTTGCCATGCGAAAAAATCTTAATGAATTAATAGACTTCATGTTCTTTAAAGGTGAAGTGTGTAATTTGTTGATGTAAAATAATTCCTCCAATCACAATTTTGGCTATTTCCCCCTCTAAAAAAAGCATAAACACTGCCCTCGTGTTGCTTTCCAAACACTGATCTTTCCAGGAAACCTTCTGTAATTATGTTTGGTTGCGCTAGTTTTACAGTACAAACTTTACCTTTGCAATTTCCTTTGATTGTGCATGTTCTTGACAGGTTTTGGGAGATTTGCTCGAGCACTGTCTGTGTTCCTGTCGTACTGTTGTCTTCTCTCTCTCTCTCTTGTTTTCTTCTTCTCTCTGGATGTGTGGGGAATTCATAGTCTAACGTCAGAGAAACGCTGTGTGCCGCGAGAGAGAGCGGAACCACTGTAAATACTGGATGGAGTCTATTTCTGTCTCGGAACATGAGATTGACTGTTAAATGCACATGTGCGCAAACACACACACACACACACACTGTATTTATAGAGCATGTTGGGGTTTCTATCAATAAAAAATATGCTCCTTCACAACACACCGTTCATATACATGTACAAAACATCTAGAATATGAACACAGATGTTTCTAGAAATGACATCAACATCTAGAAATGACGCCTTTAAACTTTGATTTAGAGAATTCATGCTTTAACAAGCTTCACACTGAAAATTACCATTAAAATTGTCAATCATTTTGCACATTCACATCTTTGAAAAGCAGAAGTGTTATTTTAGTATTATTTGCTTTAAATACTCTACTATTATAGTATTGTCATGTGGTTTTATCATTTTTATTCGTTTTTGTAATATTTCTATTTATCTCTAATTTAATAATAATAGTACTTTCTGTTCATTTTTTTTCATTTAAGTTTTTCATCTAATATGTTTTATTTCATTTTAATGCACTCTGAATGCTGGGTTAAAAAACAACCCAAGTTGGGTTAAAAATGGACAAACCCAGTGTTTAGGTTGTTTTAACCCAGCGGTTGGGTTAATTTTTTGACCCAACCTGCTGGGCAGTTTTATTTAACTCAACTATTGTTTAAAAATGACCCAAATTAAATTTAAAATCAGATGCATAATTACTAGAGGTAACAATAATAATCAAAAGGTGAACATTTATTAATAAGCAATTTAATAAACAGTTACCAACGGGTTGAAGGTCCAAATGTCAGTTTCAGTGCAGCTTCAAAGAGCTCTACATGATCCCAGACGAGGAATAAGAGTCTTATCTAGAGAAACCATTGGCCATTTTCTAAAAAAAAATTAAACATTATATACTTTTTAACCACAAATGCTTGTCTTGCACTGCTCTGTGATGCTCCACGCATGACGTAATCATGTTGGAAAGGTCATGCGTGATGTAGGCGGAAGTACCGAGCAAGTAAACGTACAAAAAAGGTAAACAATGATGTCGGACGATTTTGAAGTTGGAGAAGAAAATGCAGAGTTTTTGTCACATGTGACCTTTCCAACATGATTACGTCATGCGTGGAGCATCACAGAGCAGTGCAAGATGAGCATTTGTGGTTAAAAAGTATATAATGTTTATTTTTTTTAGAAAATGAGCGATAGTTTCTCTAGATAAGACTCTTATTCCTCTTCTGAGATCATGTAGAGCTCTTTGAAGCTGCACTGAAACTGACATTTAGACCTTCAGTCCACTATATGGAGAAAAATCCTGGAATGTTTTCCTCAAAAACCTTCAGAATTAAAAGAAATTTTAATTCTGAAGTGAAATAATCCTTTATAGACCAGACAACTGTGAACGAACATTCTATTAACGTTACTAGAAGAAGGTTTGTTCATAACGTTGAGAGAACCTTGCCAGAACGTTCCCTGTTATCTGGGATTACATCATCCGGTCCAGATGACCTAGTTACAGCTGTCAACTCGACCTGAGACACCAGTGGACTGGCAGAAAATGGCAAATGTCGATTACACATTAGCTTGTGTGTGTGTGTGTGTGTGTGTGTGTGCGTGCTGGGGAATACTGAGGTTGAAGAACAAATGTTGCGAGTGTTGAATGTGCCGTTCCTGTGATGTACGTGACGTTCTCCTGGGATTTAAACCTCAGCGAACAGTGTCAGAAACATCACACTAAATATAACACACACCCTGACAGCGATGCGAACCGCCGGATTCCCTCGCTACTTTGAAGAATTCCAATTACTGTCAGTGTTTTCAGTGTGTGTGTGTGTGTGTGTGTGTGTACACAGCTCAGTCATCACAGACAGTTGTGTGTGTGTGTGTGTGTAATTTCCACTGTAATTAGAGTTTATTCAGGATGTCGTGATTCATCCACAAATTGCTTAAAGAAACAATAAATAAACTACATTGAACGGTGGGTGTTTGAATTTCAGAGGAAAGTCTCCACAAATGAATCGAACCGCTTTGGCTTTAAATTGGCTTTCAAACCGACCATGGATTTTTATGGGCTGCCTAAACTTGGGAGGGTAAATCAAGCAGAACCAGACAAGCCGTTCACAACACTGACCTTCTCTCTCTATGCAATCTATAGAGGCGTGAGGATATATCGCCCAACAACAGAGCCAATCTAGATTCAATTACCAACTGGGCCAAGAGGGCAATTTATAACTAAACACACACACACACACACACACACACACACACACAGGTGTGGACGCTCCTGAGGATGGAAGAGGTCGCGCTGCATGTATTAAACTCCGGTGTTTACCGTGGAGAACGCTGAGGAATTCAGCGTCATGACTTTCTGAACATAATTCATGGCTGAAATCTCATGTGCACCCCGCTTACGATTCATAAGCTGAAATCCATAGCGAACGGAATTTGAATTTATTGCCGAAATGAATTTCTTTAGTCACAAAGGTGTGTGCGTGCATTTGCATTATGAATAATTATGCATCATCATGAGCATGTGATTTATGTGAGCTCATGAAAAACTCCTCAGTGTTTTGTCTTGTTTTCCAGTACAAATAAACATCAAGATGCAAAAAAGAAAAAATATCTGCCAGTGAGGTCTGAAAAACAAACCTTTTTCTTGTTTTTTGTTTTAAAGGATTAGTTCACTTCAGAATGAAAATTTCCTGATCATTTACTCTCCTCCATGTCATCCAAGATGTTCATGTCTTTCTTTCTTCAGTTGAAAAGAAATGAAGGTTTTTGAGGAAAATTGTTCTCCATATAGTGGACTTCACTGGGGTTCAACGGTCCAAATGTCAGTTTCAGTGCAGCTTCAAAGAGCTCTACATGATCCCAGACGAGGAATAAGAGTCTTATCTAGAGAAACGAATGCTCATTTTCTAAAAAAAAAAAAAAAAAAAAAAAAATTATATACTTTTTAACCACAAATGCTCATCTTGCACTGCGCCACGCATGACGTAATCATGTTGGAAAGGTCATGTCTTAGTTTTTGCACATTTGCTTTGTAAACACTGGATCAGTACATCCATCTACGTCATGCATGACCTTTCCAACATGATTACGTCATGCGTGGCGCATCACAGAGCAGTGCAAGACGAGCATTTGTGGTTAAAAAGTATATAATGTTTATTTTTTAGAAAATGGCCAATGGTTTCTCTAGATAAGACTCTTATTCCTCGTCTGGGATCATGTAGAGCTCTTTGAAGCTGCACTGAAACTGACATTTGGACCTTCAACCCGTTCAACTATATGGAGAAAAATCCTGGAATGTTTTCCTCAAAAACCTTAATTTCTTTTCCACTGAAGAAAGAAAGACATAAACATCTTGGATGACATGGGGGAGAGTAATGATCAGGACATTTTAGGACACAAAACTAAGTCATTTTGCTTCTTCAGTAAATGTATCTTGATTTAACAATGTTTAGATATTTGTACTGGAAAACAAGACAGAAATACTGAGGAAGGAACAGGTCACGTAAACCAGCTTATGCAATGCTAAAACCAGCATTAAAGCATCCAAAACATTGTTTATACTGCTAAAAAGAAACTGAATCTTCTTAACTGGTGAAAATCTGTTCTTAACCTGGTCACCAGATTAGCTGATCAAGGCAGTTTTAGACGCATACACTTTGCTGCATGTACAAAAGACTAAAGTTATGCTGGGCCATGATTAGGCTTTAGTTCAATTAGGCCATTAAAGTAGCTTTTATAAATGTGCCTTAGAAAAAAACATTACTGGAGTGCATCTCGAGACAAAACGATGGCACTGGCTCATTATAATATGTGTTCATGCAAGTTGCTTTCAGTTAAGACAACTCAAATATGCATTTTAATCTGGAAATGGCTTAAGCCTTGTCTGTGAAACCGGGGGAAAACGACTTTTTGAGCATGAAAATGCACTTTTCAAACTTAAAGAGGTGGTTGATTATGATTTCACTTTAGCTTTAGTTAGTGTGTAATGTTGCTGTTTGAGCATAAACAACATCTGCAAAGTTACGACGCTCAAAGCTCGGAAATCACTTTTTAAGGACAACAAATGGCTGGTAGGGACTACAACGAGCTTCTTCCCAGGTTGGTGACATCACTAACCCTAAAATTTACATAAACCCCGCCCCCGAGAACACACAACAAAGGGGGCGGGGCCATGTTGGGCTGCTTTAGAGAAGAGGAAAAGTTGTTGTTTTACGCCGGACTGCTTCACAAACGAACGCTGGATTTGCACAAAAGATGAACATGACGGCACATGCTAGTGGATGAGTTGAATCAACTCCACAGCAGCTACATAAATTTATCCACTAACCATTCAGAAACGTCTAAAAGTTGTAACTTCTTCCTGAGTCTCTCCATCAGTGTCGACTCCGGTTTGAACAATGTAAGGCTGAACACCGTCATCATTTTGGCTGCGTGAGATTCTCCAGCTTTGTTGTTGTTGAGCTGTTAAAGCTCCGCCCTCTTCTGGAAAGGGGGCGGGAACAGCAGCTCATTTGCATTTAAAGGGACACACACAAAAACGGCGTGTTTTTGCTCAAATTTGACAAGCTATAATAAATGATCTGTGGGGGATTTTGAGCTGAAACTTCATTCTGGAGACACCAGAGACTGATATTACATCTTGTGAAAGGGGCATATTAGGTCACCTTTAAAAAATATATCCACTTCATTTGAGCATTATATGCATTTTTAGAATTTATGCACATCTTGGCATTTCCTTCCAGCGTTTTTTAATGCGATATCCCAAAAAGCACATAAAAATAGGTGCATGGAAACATAGCTATTGTTAAACTTCTCACTGTCGTTCTCCTCCAGGTTTTACTGGGATCTCACCATGCTGCTCCTGATGGTGGGAAATCTAATCATCATTCCCGTGGGCATCACCTTCTTCAAAGACGAGCACACGCCGCCGTGGATCGTCTTCAACGTGGTTTCCGACACCTTCTTCCTCATGGACCTGGTGCTGAACTTCCGCACGGGAATCGTGAAGGAGGACAACGCGGAGATCATTCTGGACCCTCAGCAGATCAAGATCAAATATCTGCGCTCCTGGTTCGTGGTGGACTTCATCTCCTCCATCCCCGTGGACTACATCTTCCTCATTGTGGAGACGCGCATCGATTCGGATTTCTACAAGACGGCGCGCGCTCTGCGGATCGTACGCTTCACGAAGATCCTCAGTCTGCTGCGGCTGCTGCGGCTCTCGCGGCTCATACGCTACATTCACCAGTGGGAGGAGGTGAGTGGAGGTTTGAGGGTTTGTGACAGCGTTCATCGCTCTGATGTGTGATGATAAAGTGATCCGGGGGGATTTGCTCAGCTCTGCTCTGAGGGAAATATTAGAGGGTCAATGGAGTCCTCAGGAGGAATTTCCAGCCAAAATAGTTTCTGTCATTATTTACTCACTCTTGGCATAACAAGACGACGCATCATGCAAATTTGATGCCAATCAGTATGTTTATATGCACATTAAATGCATTGTGAAAAATTATATTCCAACTGCAGCCATTTTGTAAATGCAGTTTATACTGTTGTTGAAAGTATGACGATTCACACGTTTCCCCGCTGTTATTTTCCAGGAGATTCGAGATGCTGCCATATCAGTTATTAGTTTAAATTATTACTTTTTCACTATAATTTAATTAGAACATTTCTTACCTTCAAAAATGCCAGACAACAATGTTACAAAAATTAGTTATAATTATTATTATTATTAATAATAATCTTTATTTTATTATTTTATATTTATTAAACATATATTATAATAATTACAATAACAATTATTAGTATTATTATTTGTGTTCATGTACATTTATTATAATAATTCTATAAATTAATATACTCAATAACTTAATTAGGACTCAAACACTTCTCAACTTCAAAAATGCCAGACAACACTGACACAAAAAAAATATTATTATTAATAATAATAATTTTATTATTATTGTTATTAGTAGTATATTTATTGTGTATTTAATTATAATCATAATAATAGTTATTATTAATATTAATGTACATTTATTATAATAATTCATTAAAATAATGAATTATTTTAAACTTAATTAGGACTCGAACACTTCTCAATTTCAAAAATGCCAGACAACACTGACACAAAAATTTAAAAAAATAAATAAATAATAATAATAATAATAATAATTGTTATTGTTATTATTATTATTATTATTAGTAGTATATTTATTGTATATTTAATAATAATAATAATAATTATCATTATTATTATTATTATTATTAATATTAATGTACATTTATAATAATAATTCATTAAAATGATGAATTATTTTTAACTTTATTAGGACTCGAACACTTCTTAACTTCAAAAATGCCAGACAACACTGACACAAAAATTATTATTAATAATAATAATAATAATAATTATTATTATTATTATTAGTAGTAGTAGTAGTAGTATATTTATTGTATATTTAATTATAATTATAATCATTATTATTATTAAAAATATTAATGTACATATTTATAATAATTCATTAAAATAATTAATTATTTTTAACTTAATTGGGACTCGAACACTTCTCAACTTCAAAAATGCCAGACAACACTGCCACAAAAATTAATAATAATAATAATAATAATAATAATTGTTATTATTAGTGGTAGTAGTATTTGTATTGTATATTTAATTATAATTATAATCATTATTATTAATATGAATGTACATTTATTATAATAATTATATTAAACATATTATTTTAATTTTTTATTATTTTAAATTTATTATAAATGTATTATAATCAGTCCCTCCAGGATTTTGTGGGACTTTTTTCAGAAGTGGCTCAATTTGTGGCGGCTTTTCTCAAAATTTGCGGTGATATTTGCAGCATTTCTCGTTGTTTTTCAGTGTAAATATACCACAGACAACACTCTTTTAACATTGTTATTACTTTTCTGAGCTTGAGAAGCACTGCACGGCTCCAGAATAACAGCACCGGTGCCATTAAAGGATTAGTTCACTTTTAAATGAAAATTAGCCCAAGCTTTCCTCACCCTATGATTTTCTTCTTTCTGATGAACACAATCAGAGAAATATTAATAAATATCCTGACGCATATAATGGCAGTGAACAGGGGTCACTAGTATGAGCTGAAGCAAGTGTCTCCATCTACATCCATCCATCATCTCCTGAGGGTTAATAAAGAGTAAAGCTTGGGCTAATTTTCATTTGAAAGTGAACTAATCCTATACGGCGAGTATGATGAATTTCATATGTTCTCTTCATATTGAGATCTCTGATGTTTGACTGCAGACGTTTGATTTAGTGTCTTTGAGTGAGATTTGCTCTTCATTTAATCTGGTTGAGACACAGAAGAGATCTCATTTGACACTGAATCCAGTTTGTTCTCTGCAGAAATCACAGGTTGGTGCAGCATATGTTTCAGCACTCTCATTACAGTCATGGAGGTTTGGCAGAAATCGAAGTGTTGAGTCTTACACGTATCAATTAATGAATATTTCAAAGTGGAGTGCTAACATTAGCCTGTAATTTTCTCTCATCCTCTTGAGGATTGGTTTGGATGGTGATTACAGCGATGATTAGCAGCGCTCCTCTCTCTCTCTCTCATCGGCAGGTGAACGGGTGAACAGGGTCTCGGAGGTGAGAAGTGAAGCCGTAGATCGCAGCTGGTGCCTCATTTAGTCGGCCGCGTTCGCTCTCATGACAGCATGTCATGCGTTTTTCCATAGCAGCGTGCTGCAAACTGAACGGATCCTATTAGAAGTGTGCAAAACATGTCAGAGGCATGAGAAAGACTCAAAGACATTAACAAATCCTGAGAATCGTTTTCAGAACAGCGTTTGTAAAGCTGACATTTACATTAGTGATATATGTTTGATATTCAATATCATCCTTCAGTTACTCTGAGCAATATAGCAGATATTTATGCAATCATAATAATAATAATAATATAATAATTAGGACTGTCACAATCATGAATTTTGTGCTAACGATTAATTGTCATAAAAATCATTTTGATTAACATTTTAATTCTGTTTTGTTCAGATTCTCACAGTGTAAGCCTAAAAGCCTAATATGATACAATTTAATATGATAATTATTATAAGATATAATACAAATTTATTATTATTAATAATAATTATAATAATAAAATAAAAAAATAATTATAATAAAATAGGCCCATATGATTTACTTAAAAAAATAATAATATAATATAATATAATATAATATAATATAATATAATATAATATAATATAATATAATATAATATAATATAATATAATATAATATAATATAATTATTATAATTATTATAATAAAAGAGGCCCATATGATTTGCTTAAAAACAATAATAATAATTATGTAATTATTTATAATATAATATAATATAAATGCATTATTAATAATAATAATTATAAAATAGGCCCATATGATTTACTTAAAAAATAATAATTATATGATTATTTATAATATAATATAATATAATATAATATAATATAATATAATATAATATAATATAATATTCTAAAATTATTATACAGTATATTATAATAAAAATGCATTAATAATAATAATAATTATAATAAAAGAGGCCCATATGATTTGCTTAAAAACAATTATAATAATTATGTAATTATTTATAATATAATATAATATAATATAATATAATATAATATAATATAATATAATATAATATAATATAATATAATATAATATAATATAATATATATAATATAATGCAGTCTGATTAAACCCATTTTGTATGAAGGAAGACCTTTGACTATTTTTGTGTATTTTATAACAGTGTATTTTTATAACTTATATAATTTTTATATTCTTTGGCAAAATGTGATTGAAATCATGCGACAGGCCTAAATATAATATAATTATAATTGCAGTGTTCACAGAGCTGCTTGTTGAAAAATGTTCACAGATGTCCTGTGGTGAGGCTTTTTAAAAGTGTTTTAGCTTATATTTGTGTTCATGTAGTGAATGGTGATTGAACATGGTGAATGACTTTATTATTTTAACTTGATTTTTTACATTATTTTAGACAGTCATGCCCAAAAGCTTCTGCGTCTGTTTGTGATGGAGGATAGTGCAGTCAGAGGATCAGATGAAACTAACTGAACTGGAGAGCTAGAGATGGTGTCGTTAGTTTCTGTTTGATTAGAGATGAGATGAGTGTGTGTCAGAAAGAGAGCGGACCTCGATGAGACGGAAATGGAAGGCTGTTGCATTAAAAGTGTCATTTTTAAAGGAATAGTCCAGCTTTTACATTAGTTTAATAGAGTCATGAATACTGATCATGATTGATTTAGAACTGCTATTTTTGCCACTGAATGTTTGAGAGTAAAAAAGAGTCACTACTGGGATACACTACTGTTCAAAAGATGAAAAAATTCACTTTTATTAAGCAAGGACAAATTACATTAATCAAAAGTGACATAATATAATGTTATAAAATGAATGCTGTTCTTTTAAAAGAAAATATGAAGCAGTAAAACTCTATGGAAGCTTGTTTCTGTCACTAAATAATAAAAAAAGGTCTTAATAATAATAAAAAAATAATAAAAAAGGACTTTTTAT
Source organism: Ancherythroculter nigrocauda (assembly GCA_036281575.1). Taxonomy (NCBI): domain Eukaryota; kingdom Metazoa; phylum Chordata; class Actinopteri; order Cypriniformes; family Xenocyprididae; genus Ancherythroculter; species Ancherythroculter nigrocauda. The sequence continues at coordinate 1,705,999 of VTFQ01000005.1, read as the reverse complement.
CTCGCAATTGAGTTTTTATCTCGCAATTCTAACTTTATAACTTGAAATTCTGACTTTATATCACTATTCTGACTTTATATCTCAATTCTGACTTTATAGCTTGAAATTCTGACTTTATAGCTTGAAATTCTGACTTTATAACTTGAAATTCTGACTTTATATCACAATTCTGACTTTATAGCTTGAAATTCTGACTTTATATATCGCAATTCTGACTTTATATCACAATTCTGACTTTATATCACAATTCTGACTTTATATCTCAATTCTGACTTTATAGCTTGAAATTCTAACTTTATAGCTTGAAATTCTGACTTTATAACTTGAAATTCTGACTTTATATATCGCAATTCTGACTTTATATATCGCAATTCTGACTTTATATCACAATTCTGACTTTATAGCTTGAAATTCTGACTTTATATATCACAATTCTGACTTTATAGCTTGAAATTCTGACTTTATATATCACAATTCTGACTTTATATCACAATTCTGACTTTATAGCTTGAAATTCTGACTTTATAACTTGAAATTCTGACTTTATATATTGCAATTCTGACTTTATAGCTTGAAATTCTGACTTTATAACTTGAAATTCTGACTTTATATATCGCAATTCTGACTTTATATCTCGCATTTCTGACTTTATATCACAATTCTGACTTTATAGCTTGAAATTCTGACTTTATATATCACAATTCTGACTTTATATCTCAATTCTGACTTTATAGCTTGAAATTCTGACTTTATAACTTGAAATTCTGACTTTATATATCGCAATTCTGACTTTATATCACAATTCTGACTTTATATCACAATTCTGACTTTATAACTTGAAATTCTGACTTTATATCACAATTCTGAATTTATAACTTGAAATTCTGACTTTATATATCGCAATTCTGACTTTATATCTTGCAATTCTGACTTTATCACAATTCTGACTTTATAACTTGAAATTCTAACTTTATATCACAATTCTGACTTTATAACTTGAAATTCTGACTTTATATCACAATTTTGACTTTATAACTTGAAATTCTAACTTTATATCACAATTCTGACTTTATAACTTGAAATTCTGACTTTATATCACAATTTTGACTTTATAACTTGAAATTCTAACTTTATATCACAATTCTGACTTTATATCACAATTTTTGACTTTATAACTTGAAATTCTGACTTTATATATCACAATTTTGACTTTATAACTTGAAATTTTGACTTTATATCTTGCAATTCTGACTTTATCACAATTCTGACTTTATAACTTGAAATTCTAACTTTATATCACAATTCTGACTTTATATCACAATTCTGACTTTATAACTTGAAATTCTGACTTTATATCACAATTCTGACTTTATATCACAATTCTGACATTATAACTTGAAATTCTGACTTTATATCACAATTCTGACTTTATATCACAATTCTGACATTATAACTTGAAATTCTGACTTTATATCTCGCAGTTCTGACTTTATATCACAATTCTGACTTTATATCACAATTCTGACTTTATAACTTGAAATTCTGACTTTATAACTTGAAATTGTGACTTTATATCTTGCAGTTCTGACTTTATATCACAATTCTGACTTTATAACACGCAATTCTGACTTTATATCACAATTCTGACTTTCTAACTTGAAATTCTGACTTTATATCACAATTCTGAATTTATATCACAATTCTGACTTTATAACTTGAAATTCTAACTTTATATCACAATTCTGACTTTATAACTTGAAATTCTGACTTTATATTACAATTTTGACTTTATAACTTGAAATTCTGACTTTATATCTCACAATTCTGACTTTATTTCACAATTTTGACTTTATAACTTGAAATTCTGACTTTATATTACAATTTTGACTTTATAACTTGAAATTCTGACTTTATATCTCACAATTCTGACTTTATATCACAATTTTGACTTTCTAACTTGGAATTCTGACTTTATATCACAATTCTGACTTTATATCATAATTTTGACTTTATAACTTGAAATTCTGACTTTATATCACAATTTTGACTTTCTAACTTGGAATTCTGACTTTATATCACAATTCTGACTTTATATCATAATTTTGACTTTATAACTTGAAATTCTGACTTTATATCTCGCAGTTCTGACTTTATATCACAATTCTGACTTTATATCACAATTTTGACTTTATAGCTTGAAATTCTGACTTTATAACTTGAAATTCTGACTTTATATCACAATTCTGACTTTATAACTTGAAATTGTGACTTTATATCACAATTCTGACTTTATATCTCGCAGTTCTGACTTTATATCACAATTCTGACTTTATAACTCACAATTCTGTGAAAAAGAGTCAGAATTGAGATAAAAATTACCTTTTTTATTTTTTATTGAAACAAGCTTCCAAAGTTTTCAACATTGATAATAATCATAAATGTTTCTTGAGCATCAAATCATCATATTAGAATGATTTCTGAAGGATCATGTGACACTGAAGACTGGAGTAATGATGCTGAAAATTCAGCTTTGATCACAGGAATAAATTACACTTTACTATATATTCACATAGAAAACAGCTGATTTACATTGTAATAATATTTTTAGATTTTTACTGCATTTTTAATCAAATAAATTCAGCTTTGATCACAGGAATAAATTACACTTTACTATATATTCACATAGAAAACAGTTATTTTAAATTGTAGTAATATTTCACATTTTTTACTGCAGTTTTAATCAAATAAATGCAGTCTTTCAGAAACATACTTATGGTACAAATGCACTGAAACTATTTGAATGTCATGCACTGTTTAAGTCGACACAAGGAAAGCGATCTTTTTGATTCTGATTATCTCAGTCAAATACATCCTCTTATCTGTAGCTCTAGCTCGATCGTAACGTCTCCTTCCGGACAGTTTCCTCAAGGAAGTCTCTCTCTTGTGAGTGAATCCAGTTAGTCAGCATGTTATTAAATCAAACTCAAATGAAGGCTTAATGACGCACTCCTGCGATCAGCAGATGCTCGGGATGGTGCCCTCTCGCTGAGACGGCCATCAAAACAAAAGGGTGTTTTCAGGCCATCACTGAGAGTTTTAATGAAGTGGATGTTTTTAAGAGCTGAAGCACCCCCTTTTGGCTGATATTACGCTAATGAAAAAGCTTAATCGCTCTCTTTGCGTGCACGGGACGGCTCTGAGCACTTCTCAACGGCAAGAGTTTGCACAAGCAACATTAGCATGGACCATCTGTGTTTGTTTAGTGAGCGAAGGCAGGGAGTCCATCTCTATTAATATCGGCATCTGGGATTGTTCTGATTTACGGCTCGTGTCGCCTCGATTGGATGTTCCATAACATCCAATATGGTGCATAGGTCCCTGAAGTTCCTCTGTGGTGGATGCAAGAGGTTTTCCTGCTTCTGACTGCTAAAACACAAATATAACCGTTCTAGCCTGGTTTGGATCACACACCTGACACCTAGGTTGAGATAAAGTCTGCAGGAGGAGGTAAACACTGGGTTTAGTATCATATTAAGGGATGTAAGAAGGTTTAGCAACATAAAAGGCAAATGTGCAAATGCACACATGGCTCTAAAACCATGTAAATAAAGAATCTACAAACACCCTCAGCTTTGCATGGCAGGCTTCTGAACATCTCTTAGGCTGGATGGGAACTATAGTGGATTTTACACATAACGATAACTTTGTTGGGCTGATAACCGATTAATCAACTGATGAATACTGAATAAAACCAAAATAACACACAAAATAGAACACTTTTTTTTAACTTTAGTTAGTGTGTAATGCTTCTGTTTGAGCATACATCTGCAAAGTTACGATGCTCAAAGTTCAATGCAAAGACAGATATTTTTAAGCTTTTTAAGGACTACAACAAACGGCTGGTAGGGACTACAATGAGCTTCTTCCTGGGTTGGTGACATCACAAACCCTACGATTTACATAAACCCCACCTCCGAGAGCACACAACAAAGGGGGTGGGGCCATGTTGGGCTGCTTTAGACAAGAGGAAAAGTTGTTGTTTTACGCCGGACTGCTTCACAAACGAGGGTCAATTCAACGCTGGATTTGCACAAAAGATTATAACATGACGACACATGCTAGTGGATGAGTTGAATCAACTCCACAGCAACTACATCAATTTATCCACTAACCATTCAGAAACGTCTAAAAGTTGTAACTTCTTCCTGAGTCTCTCCATCAGTGTCGACTCCGGTTTGAACAATGTAAGGCTGAACACCGTTACTGACAATCCTCATTTTGGCTGCGTGAGATTCTCCAGCTTTGTTGTTGTTGTTGAGCTGTTAAAGCTTCCCTCTTCTGGAAAGGGGGCGGGAGCAGCAGCTCATTTGCATTTAAAGGGACACACACAAAAACGTTGTGTTTTTGCTCACACCCAAATAGGGGCAATTTTGACAAGCTATAATAGCATGCAGTCTCATGTGTCAAAACAAACTCCGTGAGGTGTCAGTGAGTTTTTATGTCACCTCTAGAGGCCGCTCTCATACTGTATAATGACAGCAGACCCGGAACTAGTTCCGCCTTCTCTATGACATCACGCATGTCGTTAAAAGGCATGCGATGATTGGTCGGGAAGCAACGTGTAGTCTGACATGCTTCTTGTCCACGACATGACAGGAAATCGCATAATCTGACTCAGTAACAGAGAAAAGTATTGTGTAGTCTGAACCCGGCATTATAGTATCGTTCCCCTAATATTTTTCAGAAACTCTTTATTTGGTCAAATTCTTGCTGTCTACTTTTTAATTAATTAATTAACTTTTTTTAATAGTAGGTGTTATGCCATTCTAAACTATTTAGTGAAATAGCTGCCAATGTTTAAATTATTTATTGCGTTTATTTAAGTTTATTTATTTTTTGTATTTATTTTAATGTATTTACTTTATTTTAATTCATTCATTTTAATGTATTTATTTATTGTATTTACTTTATTAGCTTTATTTTAATTCATTTATTTTAATTTTAATTTATTTAATGTAATTAATTTATTATTTAATAATAATTCATTTATTTAATTTAATTTATTCAATTTATTTATTTTTAATAGTTGATGGCATGCCATTCAAAATATACCCAATATTTTTAGAGAAATAGCCTCCAATGAATAAATTATTTATTGTATTTATTTGAATCTTTTTACATTATCTATTTTAATTAATGAATTAATTATTTTTTTAATAGTAGGTGGTACGCAATTCTAAACATATCCATATATTTTTAATGAAATAGCTGCCAATGGTTGAATTATTTTTTGTGTTTATTTTAATTTATTTATTTATTGTATTTATTTTAATTGATTTACTTCATTTTAATTTAATTTAATTTAATTTAATTTAATTTAATTTAATTTAATTTAATTTAATTTAATTTAATTTAATTTAATTTAATTTAATTTAATTTAATTTAATTTAATTTAATTTATTAGTATGTGGTATGCCATTCTAAACATACCAACATATTTTTAGTGAAATAGCCAATTTGCAAGAAGATGGAAAGAATATCATATAATAATACAGACAGAAAATCTATAAAATATCTTTCTCAGAGTTTTCTCTTCTTGATCTTTAGATTAATGACAATGTTTCCTCTGGTAATTCTCACATTTTCTTTCATTCGTCACTCATTCATTGATTCATTATTCAATCAGAGCAGGTTTTTGTCCAAACTGAGGCGTCCATCTGCTAGATTTGATCTGAAGTCAATTCTGTGAGAGTCTTTCTGTTTGTTTCTGTCTCTCTCATTCCTCGTCGGCTTCATCAATCAGCGCTGAGATGTTTGGTCACTGCGTGAAGCTCTCATCGTTAATGTGTCTCGTGTCAATTAGAGTCACAGAGGCAGAGCGCCCATCAATCCGTGTGAGAGAGAGAGAGACGCACAAACGGCCTCTATAGTTTTTGTGATTTATACATTCGTAGATCCATCCCTCGCTGTTCGGACAAGACACATTAGTCTTCATTCCCCTGATTCACAATAATGACTTTATAATAAGCCCATATTAGAGAGGATTTCCACAATCTACCCAGAGCACTTCTCATTTTAATTGCGCTGCAGTCTGTTTCCATTTCACCATGCTAATTTATTAGAGACAGACGGGAGAGAGAGCAAACAGTCCTTCTGCTGTGTCCAAAACCCCAGTGAGAAACCTTCTACGACCTCGTTCTGCCTGAAATCTCAAGCAGTTCTGAAAATGATTAATTGTATGTTCATTTTAATATTATTAATGTGAAATATTCATTATATGTTTAATATAGTTATATGTATATGTAATTAATATAATTAAGTAAATTAATTTATATACATTATGTGTGTGTATATATACTGTCAAACCAAAATATATTCAGACACCTTGAACATTTCATACATTAATTCAGTTTATTCACTATAATTAAAAAAATGGTAATAAAATATGACAAGATCTCAGAGTTAAACTGTGTCAGAAAAAATTCATCTTAATTATGTCAGATAACACTTAATCAAAACATGGTCTGGTCAAAGTGTCTGAATAATTTTTGGTCCCAAATTTTTATCAATTTTACCAATTTTAAGAATTTGTGGGTATAATATGTCACAGTTTACTTTATTTTGCTATCCTCACTTACATAAATGAACTATAGTGTCCTGAACCGACTTAAAAATATATTAAAAAATCTAAAAATGTCTCAATAATTTTTGGTTTATACATATATATATCTTTTAATTATACAATTTAATATTATGAAATTATATGTAATTATATGTAAATTGTTTTATATGAATGTCATATTTAATATAATTCTATCATACTCAAATAAAAAATGAAAATATTCAAAATAGTTTCAAATTAAAATATGTAATTATATATATTAAATATATTAAATTAATTTATTATATTAACAATTATGTATTATATATATGTTTAGTTATATAATTTAATATTAAAATGTAAATGAAATTATATGTAAATTGTGATATATCACAGTTATAATTTATATATAATTTAAATATATAATTTAATTATGTAATTTAATATGTACATTATGTACAATACAATATGTATGTACAAATTACATATAATTTTAACGTAATATATATATATTAATATATATATTAAATATATTAAATTAATTTATTATATTAACAATTATGTATTATATATATGTTTAGTTATATAATTTAATATTAAAATGTAAATGAAATTATATGTAAATTGTGATATATCACAGTTATAATTTATATATAATTTAAATATATAATTTAATTATGTAATTTAATATGTACATTATGTACAATACAATATGTATGTACAAATTACATATAATTTTAACGTAATATATATATATTAATATATATATTTATAATATAACGTAATATAATTTTATCATATTCAAATAAAAATGTTCACATTTTAATATTAAAATATGTATTTAAATTATATGTAAATTATATATATATATAAAATATATTAATTATGTAATTTAATATGTACATGTACATTACAATATACACAAATTCATATTAAAGATGAATGTCATATCTAATATCATTTTATTATACTGAAATAAAAAATAAAATATTCAAAATAGTTTCAAATTAAAATATGTAATTACATATATTAAATATATTAAATTAATTTATTATATTAACAATTATGTGTTTACATAAATTATATGTAAATGATATATATGTATATATATATATATATAATATATTAATTTTGTAATTTAATATGTACATGTGCATTACAATATGTACAAATTCATATTAAATATTAATGACATATTTAATATCATTTTATCATATTCAAATAAAAATGTAATGCACATTTTAATATAAAAAATGTGTAATTAAATTATATGTAAATTATGTGTTTAGTTCATGTCAATGCAAAGCTGTTGCATTTGTGTTGTATTTGTTCTCATACTCCTTCACAGTGGATTATCTTCATGTTTCATTTCAGTAAAAGCTGCAAACAGATCCAAGCCTCACCTCTTCCCTCCCAAACCCTGACAGAGACATTACACAGTCTTATGGGTAATATAACTGACAGTCAAATTTTATTGTAATTGTAAAACATGAAGACTGCTCGACGCTTAAATCTATTTGAAGCTTCACTGAAGATCTTGGGTCCATAAGCAGCATCTGGATAAATGGTGCAGAGATTTGATGTTTCATTGTTTTCATGCAACCCATAATTTATGGAGGGGAAAATAAAAACATGCACACACCCAAGAAAGCTTCATGATATTTAAAAATGATATTTTTTTTGTCATTGACCCCAAAGCTGAATAAAAATAGTGGCATTAAATGTACAATCCTTTCCATGTCCTTCTCATTTTAGCTCCATCATTTTCTCGTTCTCTCTGATGACGATGCAGCAGTAACGGCAGACAGTCGGTAATGAGGGTGACTTTTGCACAACGCTGCATGATTAATTCAGATGCTTTTACAGCTAGTTAATGTTACAGAGAGCCAATTATTTAATCCGACCTCATGCTGTTTCCCTGCGCTCAGAAAGAGCCAGAACGGCGAGCGATGTAATGCTCTGTTTGTCATTACAGTGTCCTGGCACAGGAAATAGTTATTAAAGACAAACGTATGAACGATAATCACCGTCTCAATAACAGTAGCATCATGTGAGTGTGTTCCTCTCACATAAGCTCTTAAAAGCTGTGTTTTAAAGAGACTCGAGAGGTTTTTAATAAGCACCGGCGCAGTTAACGGTGCGTGCCGTGACTTCGGTCACATTAAGTAGCTTTCAATTGTGGAGGCCATTAACACTCAGCTGCCCGCGTGGACGTCCGGCAGCTTCTCCTGAGGATCCTCACCATTAGGATCAGACAATCACTCACTCGCTCTCGCTCGCTCTGTCACTCACAGCAGAACGGAAAGAGCCCAGACTTGTTCTGACCTGTTTTCAATTATTGAACTTGTTAGTGATTCAGAAAGAAGCAGTGTCTCTAACACACACACACACACACACACACACACACACACACTAAAACAGAGCCATTGTAGACTCAGTTCCATTGGGGTGGGAATCTTCCTCAGGAGTCACAGTCTGATTCCTCAATATTCTCAATGCCTCTCAGGTTTAGAATTAAGTTTAATTAATTTCCATGAATTCATTTTTGTTCATCTGTCTGTTTCACTGAATTGATTCAATTTTTCAGGGTTTTCTGAACATTCAGAATTATGATTATTCTATTTATATATTAATCTTAATGATATATATATAATGTATAATTTAATATGTTATGTTTTTTGTATATAAATATGAAATAATGTTTATTTATATTATATTGATACATAATATTATATCATGTGTGTGTGTGTGTGCGTGTGTGTATTCTATTTATATATTAATGTAAATTATACATAATGTATAATTTAATATGTGGATTTTTTGTATATAAAATACATATATATATATATATATATATGAATTTTAAATTAATATATAAATATATGTGTATATATATTTTCTCTCTCTCTCTCTCTCTCTCTCTCTCTATATATATATATATATATATATATAAAATGTATAATTTAATATGTGGATTTTTTTGTATATAAAATTATATGAAATATATAATTAATATTTAATTAATATTTAATTTATATATATATATAACTTAAATTAATATATAAATATGTGTGTGTGTGTTTTTTTTTTTTTTTAATTTTAAATTAATATATACAAATATGTGCATATATATTTTCTATTTATATATTAATTTAAATTATATATATATATATATATATATATATATATATATATATATATATAAAATGTATAATTTAATATGTGTATATAATGTTTATATATATATATATATATATATATATATATATATAAAATTGGAAATTATTTTAATGTGATTAGACACACACACTCTCTCACACACACATATATATATATCGTAGTGGCCAAGATTTTTTTTTATGACCCTTCAGGATCAATTAAACAATCAAAATATGAGGAAAAAACTTTAAATATGAGGGAAGAACAAAACACTAAACTTGGTTAAAGTTTTATCTGACAACATTATTTGGCAAAGAAGTCAAACTACAGCAACATATTTTATTTTACCAAGTTAAAAAATGCATAGAAAAACAAAAAAGCTCACAGGAAAAAGCAAACATTGACTACAACATAATCAGTTATTAATATTTCATTGGTTCTCTCTTGTTTTTGCATGTGTTCATAATTCTTTGTATGACATCATGGTCGAAAATTATTTCCGCACAATTTGGCATGTTTCATTGCGTTACTATCATAAAACTGACTACAAGCAGCTACTCAATATGCTTAGAAAATCTTTAATTTTTAATAATATTTGAATAAAGGGTGAAGATGTCACTACTGTATCAGCTGAATGAAGATTTTACAGTGGTTGTTGTCTGCCTTTTCTAGTGCAAAATGAAAATGTAGTTCCCTCTGAGTGATTTAAAATGCAGACAGTTCAAATTAGGACTGTGTGGATGCAATCATACATACTGTATATCGCAATTATTTTTCTCATGATGCTGCATTGAGTATTTATATCCTTGTATCTGTATTTTTTTTTTCACTTACGTGTGCATTCATATAATTCCTTACAGTTCAGTTCATGAAGAATGCACGTCTAAATAACTTCAACCTCTAAAAATGTCATTTCTCAGTGTGGTGTGTGTGTTTGCGTGAGGTAGTCAGTGATACTCTGCCCTGTTTCAAATGTCAGTGACATTCAGATTGACCAGTGTGTGACAGCTTGTGTCCAACATGTCCTGTCCCTCCTTCTCTGCCTTCTTCAGATTTTTCATATGACCTACGACCTGGCCAGCGCAATGGTGCGAATCGTCAACTTGATTGGAATGATGCTGTTGCTGTGTCACTGGGACGGCTGCCTGCAGTTCCTGGTGCCCATGCTGCAAGACTTCCCTGCCGACTGCTGGGTGTCCAAGAACAAGATGGTGGTGAGTGAGTGTTTGCACACATGATCCGTCTGTCATCCAGTCAGGAGCTGACCATCAGGCCACCACACCCCCCCTTTAAAAGCATGCAAAGGCAATGATTTCCTTTTTATTCTTTCACATGTTAATCTGCCGGTATGACAGTAAATGTCATGTGACAGTAACGATTTGTTATGAAATGTAGGAACTGCCTGTTGTATAATCATTTTGAGTCTTTTGTTCTGGACTTTTTCATAACAAGAATCAATTTTTTGTCATTCTTATAATATAATATTATTAATATTAGTATTTTAGAGATGCACCGATATATCGGCCAATAATCGGTATTGGCCGATAGTTTAAAAACCGATAATCAGGGCTGGTATATCCTGTCAATCAAAAGAGGGCAGGAAAATGCATTGAATTTGAGCTTTTTGTAAAGAAAATGCTAAGAAACCACTTTGATGTTCAATATTAATAGTAATTATATAAATTAATAACATTCAGAAAGTTAAGAAATAATAATTTAATCTTTAGAATTTAGTTAATTTGATGAAATGGAGAGAATAAAGTTTTTATTTACATTTCTTTCAAAATATAATAATTAAAAATATAATGATTAATTATAATGAAATTATCATTAATTTAAAAGAAGGTCTAAAAGGCAAAACCCTAAATTATCGGTATCGTTATCGGCAGATATCACTCTGAATACTCGGCTATCGGTATCGGTGGAGAAATTTAGTATCGGTGCATCTATAGTTAATATTAAATGAATATTAAGAATAATAATATTAAATTACAATGTTAATATCGGTACTCACATAATAATAACAAATGCTACTACTACTAAAAGTACTATTAATATTTAATATTATTAAGAATAATAATAATAATATGATTTTTTGGTTTGTTTGGTCCAAATATATATTTATATATATGGTAATTTAATATAAGTTTTATATATATATCCACACATAAATAAAAACAAAACATACTATATATATATATATATATATATATATAGTATGTTTTGTTTTTATTTATTTATGTGTGGATTCATATAATCCCTTACAGTTCATGTCTTAGTAATTGCGACCTCTGAAAGTGGCATTCATCATTCATTGATTTTCTTGATTTACTATCTAAAAATATGCATTACCACAGGATTATTTAAATTTAAAGGACGCCTATTTTCAAATTTGCTCCTATTTGGGTGTGAGCAAAAACACGCCGTTTTTGTGTGTGTCCCTTTAAATGCAAATGAGCTGCTGCTCCCGCCCCCTTTCCAGAAGAGGGCGGAGCTTTAACAGCTCAACAACAACAAAGCTGGAGAATCTCACGCAGCCAAAATGAGGATTGTCAGTAACGGTGTTCAGCCTTACATTGTTCAAACCGGAGTCGACACTGATGGAGAGACTCAGGAAGAAGTTACAACTTTTAGACGTTTCTGAATGGTTAGTGGATAAATTGATGTAGTTGCTGTGGAGTTGATTGAACTATATTTTTATGTACTGTATTGTGATTATATAGGTTTCCATGATGTAAACTCATATCATGATATATAATATTTTGTTCACACCATCCAGCAGTAGTAGTAAGTTGCGGTAAGCTGTGTTATTATGTAAGGCAGGTGGGTTAGTGTGGTGAAGTGTCTCAGATTGTGGTTTTTCTCCAGCCTTAATTCGATATCCATCTAGTATTGACAGCTCTCCAGTGAGCTGGGCTTTAATTTCCTTCTGTTTTTAGTCAAGGGGACATGCAGCCACTGAGTCCCCAGTGTCCATAGAGAGAGAACAGTCTTGTTCATGATGCCCATGAGATTTAGTTTTCTTAGCTGAATGCCAGAGACCCGAGCCGCGACCCTGAATCAACCCGATGAGAGCGAGAATGGCAAAATTGCCAGCCGAGCCCCAAATGAGGAAGTCCTCTCAGGAACTGCCATGTATTGCTGGAGTTTATCGATGAAAGCTGCGGCGGCTCGCTGGCTTCCCTGAGGGATAATTGGTGGTTTGTGATTGCTACGGTCTTACAATAACATAGAGTCGGAGATCAGATTCAAAAAAGCACTTTATCAGTCGGCAGGCAGGCGTGGAGACAACAGTGGGGAGACACAAACTGTGAGATTACATTAGAAAGCATGCTTTGATTTGCTACATTCATTTTTTAAGCCAGTTTGCATTTTTATAGATGTCATTCAGCAAATGCCAAATAACACTTGACAATAAGATCCCATTAGTTAAAGGGGCTCTATGTAGAATTCAGAAAACCTTGTTAATAGCGACACCGGTGGCCGATAAGTGAACTGCAGCCAGAACTTACTGCTCATGCTTACGTAACGTACAAGAGACTGAACATGATTCAGTGCCTCAATATACTCATGGTGACTTTCTTTTCAATCTTCGCTTAGAAGTAAAAAAGTTAGAAAAACATTTGCCGCAATAAACTGTTAACGAACATCCCAACGCCGTCCACGCTGCTGAGAACGACGGTTAGATGAATATGTAAATATGTGCTGCACGCTTTCCTCTCAATAAGAAAATAAACACACAACAAAACTGAGAAAACAGCAGTTCAGAAAGCATCTGATCAGAGTGATGTGGATTTGTTGTCACCAGCATAATGCCGACAGATGAGGTCATTAAAATTACACTATTATTATAGTAAGATTTTAAAGTATATCTGAGACTATAGACTATATAGATCTGACTATATATGTGAGACTATAGTTTGAATGAATCCCTTTTCTTTGCACGACACATTGACATTACAGGACAGAATGGCTCTTTCGGCATTATTATCCTGAACATTGTATAAGCATTAATTTCATTTGTCATAGAGCAGAAGAGAAGCTCTCAGGCGTGTAAACATTACATACTATTAAATTTCCTGGCAAAAACATCCCAAGTCCTTCACGTAAAAATCAGTCTACAGGCTTTCATAGACAACCCAGGAAGACGGGATTAATAAGTAAGTGATTAATATATTAAAATTCTTACATATAGCGCCTTAAATGCAATACCTAACATTAACTAACAATACGCAATACATTTGTTACAGTATTTATTTATCTTTGTTAAAGTCAGTTAATAGAAATACAAGCTCAGGTCCATTAAATAATATTAACAGATACAACTTGTGATTTGAATATTGTATTAGTAAATGTTGAAATTAACAAAAACAAAGATTAGAAAGTATTTTCATTGTTAGTTCATGTTAACTAATGTTAAAGAGGTCATGAGGTCATGTTGTTTTATTGTTTTATAATGTTTCCTGGGGTGCACTGATAATGTTAGCATGGTTTTTACATCAAACATATAAATAAAAGGCATTTTTCCTACCCTGATTTTATCCTCTGGTTTGAACGCTCTGTTTTAAGGGGCGTGTCTGTGTGAGACTTCAGTGTAAACGCCCACTGCTGTGATTGGCTGACATCTTTGCATATGAAATAGCTGAGTATTACGCTCTCGAAAAGTTTTAGCACGTTTTTACTATTACAACTCTCAAGGTTAACTAATCGTGAAAAGCATTATATTCAGATCGTGGCATGAAAGGTTGCAGTGATGATCATGTAGTCGATCACAGACATGTTGTTGAGCTCATGAAAGCAGTGATCTCGTCATTGAAACTCAATTTCTGCACACTAACGAATGCTTTCATCATAACTAACAGTGCAAACGCGATGTAAATAAGCCTAGAGTCCAGAACTCAGTCACTGATAAACTCACGCTGTTTGATTGACAGCTCCAGCGATTGTAAAGGGAGCGTTCTTTGATCGCTTTCTATATATAATTTAATCACCGTTTAAATAACAGATTATTTTCATCCTAAAACATCACAAAAACATCACTTTTGCCTTTTGCCCACTACTGTACATTGAGATTCAAGTGATGATTTTCTCAGTTTTTCTAAGTATTTTAAATACACATGTATTAAAGTAAAATAGTGCCGCTCTGTATCTTTTCAAATTCACTTTTGACGCCTGCAGCTCCTTCACGTTGTTAGATCCAGCTATTCCAGTGACGGGGCTGTCATTATGAAACGGTATGATCTTTTTCCTCTTTTTGGAGCGCTGTAATAAGCTGTCGCTCTCTCAGGATTGAGCCTCTACAGAAATGAGTCTGAAAGCAATCTGGACATGTCACCTCAGACGGAGCCAATATTGATTCCTCACGGACTCGCACACACATCCACAGGACAAGGGCAATTTATTCACTATTTTAGAGGCACAGAGAAATTCACATCTTTCTAAATAGCTGACCCACTTTCCTGCAGCTTTCGCATTTCTCTTTTTCGGCCTCATTCGTACATATTTTCATTTGATGTCACTGTGTTTTCTCCTACCCCAAACTCTCTGGAGTCAATCTGGATTCATATTCATGAAGTCACTGGAAGTGTTTCAACTTTCTGTTTCATGCATACATGTAGGATTGTGCAGCTGAAAAGACTATACCTTAATATTTTTTAGCCTTTTGATGCTAAATGTTTTGGAACAAAATGTTTAAAGCAAGGAAAGGTCTATTTAAAAATAATCAAGGCATTGTTTCTTGCTTTATATCACCAGCAAAGTCATTGTGAATATATCTATATAGGTCTGTCAGATGGACATGAAGTGTTTCTGATTGTCTCTCGCTCTGTCTTTCTCTCTTTTCAGAACGACACGTGGGGTCAGCAGTATTCTTATGCTCTCTTTAAGGCCATGAGCCACATGCTGTGTATTGGATATGGCATGTACCCGCCTGTTGGCATGACAGACGTGTGGCTGACCATCCTCAGCATGATCGTGGGTGCAACTTGCTATGCCATGTTTGTTGGCCACGCCACGGCGCTGATCCAGTCGCTGGACTCCTCGCGCAGGCAATATCAGGAAAAGGTGAGTGACGACCAGTTGGTTAACATAATGAAGAAATCACAAAAACAGCAGGGAAAGCTTCCTGTGAAGGTGGTGCATTATGGGTTTGTCATCTGTTGTTGTGGTGTCTGGACTGCAGGTACTCTTGCGTGTGAGAATGATGTGTGAATTATGAGTGAAGTGTGCATTTTTTACATCTGTTGTGGTGGTAAATTAATGGCAAAAATTACATGATTTGAATAATGTTAATGGTGCTTGCCCATGTGAAAGTCAAAAGCACAATGCTAGGGTGGTTTCCATGGAGTTGCTAGGTGGTTGCTAAGGTGTTCTGGATGGTTTCCAGGGCATTGCTAGTTGGTTGTTATTCAGTGGAACAAAAAGTGATTTGTAGAAATAACTAGATTTTAAAAATGTTAATGGTGTTTTCCCATGCAAAAGTCACAACCATGATGCTAGAGTTTTCTGGGTGGTTTCCAGGGAGTTGCTAGGTGGTTGTTAGGGTGTTCTGGGTGGTTCCCAGGGCATTGCTAGTTTGTTGTTATGCAGTGTATCAAAAAGTGATTTGTAAAAATAACTAGATTTTAAAAGGGTTAATGGTCTTTTCCCATGCAAAGGTCAGAACCATGATGCTAGAGTGTTCTATGTGGTTTCCAGGGAGTTGCTAGGGTGATCTGGATGGTTTCCAGGGAGCCGCTAGGTGGTTGCTATGTAGTGACACCAAAGTAAATTGTTGAAGATAATGCTAGAATGTTGTAGGTGGTTTCCAGGGAGTTGCTAGGTGGTTGCTAAGGTGTACTGGATGGTTTTCAGGGCATTACTAGTTGGTTGTTATTCAGTGGAACAAAAAGTGATTTGTAAACATAACTAGACTTTAAAAATGTTAATGGAGTTTTACCACGAAAAAGTCATAACCATGATGCTAGAGTGTTCTGGGTGGTTTCCAGGGAGTTGCTAGGTGGTTGCTATGTAGTGACAACCAAAGTTAATTTTTGAAGATAATGCTAGAATGTTGTAGGTGGTTTCCAGGGAGTTGCTAGGTGGTTGCTATGGTGTTCTGCGTGGTTTCCAGGGCGTTGCTAGTTGGTTGTTATTCAGTGGAACAAAAAGTGATTTGTAAACATAACTAGACTTTAAAAATGTTAATGGAGTTTTACCATGAAAAACTCATAACCATGATGCTAGAGTGTTCTGGGTGGTTTCCAGGGAGTTGCTAGGTGGTTGCTATGTAGTGACAACCAAAGTTAATTTTTGAAGATAATGCTAGAATGTTGTAGGTGGTTTCCAGGGAGTTGCTAGGTGGTTGCTATGGTGTTCTGCGTGGTTTCCAGGGCGTTGCTAGTTGGTTGTTATTCAGTGGAACAAAAAGTGATTTGTAAACATAACTAGACTTTAAAAATGTTAATGGAGTTTTACCATGAAAAACTCATAACCATGATGCTAGAGTGTTCTGGGTGGTTTCCAGGGAGTTGCTAGGGTGATCTGGGTGGTTTCCAGGGAGTTGCTAGGTGGTTGCTATGTAGTGACAACCAAAGTTAATTTTTGAAGATAATGCTGGGTTGTGGCCGTGAGTGTCCAGGGAGTTGCTAGATGGTTGCTAGAGCATTCTGGGTGGTTTCCATGGTGTTTCATGGTGGTTGCTATGAAGTGGAGCAAAAAGTGATTTGTAAAAATACCTAGATTTTAAAAATGTTAATAGTGTTTGCCCATGCAGATGTCACAACCATGATACTAGGATGTTTTGGGTGTTTCCGGGGAGTTGCTTTGGTTGTTGCTATGTACTGACACCTAGGTTAATTTTTGAAGTTAATGCTAGAGTGTTGTAGGTGGTTTCCAGGGAGTAGCTAGGTTGTTGCTATGGTGTTCTGGGTGGTTTCCAGGGATTTGCTAGGTGGTTACTATGTACTGGAACTGAAAGTGAATCATAAAAAAATGTTAATGATGTCTGCTCATGAAAATGTCACAACCATGATACTAGGGTGTTGTAGATGGTTTCCAGGGAGTTGCTAGGTGGTTGTTTTGGTAGTGACACCAAATATAATTGAAATGAAAATAACTAGATTTTAAAAATGTTAATGTGTTTGCCCATGCAAAAGTCACAACCATGCAAGGTTGTTATGGGTTGTTTCTAAGTTGTTGCTAGGTGGTTTTCAGGTGATCCAAGTAGCAGAATATATAGTGAGAACTGCTGAATCGACCAGCCAAACCAGTTGAAACTGTGAGGGTAAAACAGGATATTCAAAAAGCATTGAAGTAAGAAAATCTGTGAAGGAAGAAAGTCAATTATGTGGAATATGAGTGTGTGGAGAAAACACAGTCCAGCTGGACGACAGCGTGACACTTCTAAACTCATCTTAGCACGCTAACGTGATTACCACAGTTCCTGCCGGCTACTTTAATTCACAATAATGGACTTATAACGCCCATAAACAACCAACTCGAGAGCACAGATATTAATATTTGCTTGCAGAGAGTTTTAGCTCTGATGATTGAAATTAAATTCAGAAGGGCTTTTTGAAACGACTCCAACTTCAGGATGTGCGTCATCATGCAGCTTTATGCTCCAGACTTCACAATCTTAGCCTGACTACGTCAGACTTCCTACTTCCGCTCAATTTCATTTCGCTTCTGTACTCAGTCTGATACAGCGTCAGAGCTTTCTGTTTGCCACCGGTCTGGAAACAGCCGGGCCAATCAACGAACAGAGGGCGGGCTGAGAGCCGTGACGTAGATGCTAAGCGCCGAGTTTTACATTGTAGGTTAGAGAAATCGAAAACCGAAACGACCGCGGAAATGGGAAACGAGACACGGGATGCAATTCGCTCTGTTATGCAGAACATTCAACTCTTTTTCAAACTCGTGAGGAACAAAGAGCTGTGTTTAAAAGATCTAATCCTAAGTTTGAGAGTTGGCTACAAACATTTTCTTGTTTCACTCTGTCAAAAATAAGTTTAGAGGCCGTGATTGTACCGTGTATGCGTAGATTAACTTCGCATAATCTGCAAAAGTCGTTTACAGCCATGTTCACTCCGGTATTTCGCTCGCATCATCATGTGTTTACAACAGGTTTACAGTGGAAGTTCAATCATAGATTTGAGTTCGATGCATGATGTCTGTGCTTCGATGCGGCTGTACAGGCGCATAACATACGTCATAACTAAACGTATCTGATTGGCTTACGGGTAACCAATGATTTTAAACTTCAGACAAGCGCCCCCTAGCGAGAGAGAAAACACTTCTCTATTATGCCATTCCAGACTCTGTCTATGAAGCAAAGTGAAGTAGCAGAGTCTGGTATTACCAGGCTATCACAATCTAGTTGTTTTTGTAGTTGCATTTCTATAGTGTCCCGTATCAGTTGTTGACCTCTCCTCACTCGTGGTCAGCGGGCAGTACAGTGTGCCAGGCGGGTCCCTCGTGCCTCAGTCCCTTTCCTGATGCCTACCTCACCGTGGGCAGATCGCCACATGGTGCACCATCTGTTGAGAGTCAGAGGGATGGAAAAAGTGAGAAGCAGAGAGATGGAGAAGGTATAAAGTGGGAAAGAGAAGATCAAAAGGAAGATGCAGGGGTCTTACAGTCCAGATAGTCTGAGTTCAAAACTCATCGCCAGGCTCAAACCTCTTCACCGCAGCCCGCCAAAATAAAAGTTCAGAAAACTGTCAGCGGATACACACACAAACTCACAGCTCTTCACTGCAACCCACCAAAATAAAAGTTCAGAAATCTATCGGCAGTTACACTCACAAACTCAAAGTTCTTCACCGCAACCCGCCAAAATAAAAGTTCAGAAAACTGTCAGCGGATACACTCACAAACTCAAAGCTCTTCACTGCAACCCGCCAAAATAAAAGTTTGAAAACTATCGCCGGATACACACACAAACTCAAAGCTCTTCACTGCAACCCGCCAAAATAAAAGTTTGGAAAACTATCGGCAGATACACACACAAACTCAAAGCTCTTCACTGCGACCCGCCAAAATAAAAGTTCAGAAAACTATCGGCAGATACACACACAAACTCACAGCTCTTCACTGCAACCCACCAAAATAAAAGTTCAGAAATCTATCGGCAGTTACACTCACAAACTCAAAGTTCTTCACCGCAACCCGCCAAAATAAAAGTTCAGAAAACTGTCAGCGGATACACTCACAAACTCAAAGCTCTTCACTGCAACCCGCCAAAATAAAAGTTTGAAAACTATCGCCGGATACACACACAAACTCAAAGCTCTTCACTGCAACCCGCCAAAATAAAAGTTTGGAAAACTATCGGCAGATACACACACAAACTCAAAGCTCTTCACTGCGACCCGCCAAAATAAAAGTTCAGAAAACTATCGGCAGATACACACACAAACTCACAGCTCTTCACTGCAACCCACCAAAATAAAAGTTCAGAAATCTATCGGCAGTTACACTCACAAACTCAAAGTTCTTCACCGCAACCCGCCAAAATAAAAGTTCAGAAAACTGTCAGCGGATACACTCACAAACTCAAAGCTCTTCACTGCAACCCGCCAAAATAAAAGTTTGAAAACTATCGCCGGATACACACACAAACTCAAAGCTCTTCACTGCAACCCGCCAAAATAAAAGTTTGGAAAACTATCGGCAGATACACACACAAACTCAAAGCTCTTCACTGCAACCCGCCAAAATAAAAGTTTGAAAACTATCGCCGGATACACACACAAACTCAAAGATCTTCACCGCAACCCGCCAAAATAAAAGTTCAGAAAACTATTGGCAGATACACACACAAACTCAAAGCTCTTCACTGCAACCCGCCAAAATAAAAGTTTGGAAAACTATCGGCAGATACACACACAAACTCAAAGATCTTCACCGCAACCCGCCAAAATAAAAGTTCGGAAAACTATCCGCAGATACACACACAAACTCAAAGCTCTTCACCGCAACCCGCCAAAATAAAAGTTCTGAAAACTACCGGCAGATACACACACAAACTCAAAGCTCTTCACTGCGACCCGCCAAAATAAAAGTTCAGAAAACTATTGGCAGATACACACACAAACTCAAAGCTCTTCACTGCAACCCGCCAAAATAAAAGTTTGGAAAACTATCGGCAGATACACACACAAACTCAAAGATCTTCACCGCAACCCGCCAAAATAAAAGTTTGGAAAACTATCGGCAGATACACACACAAACTCAAAGATCTTCACCGCAACCCGCCAAAATAAAAGTTCGGAAAACTACCGGCAGATACACACACAAACTCAAAGCTCTTCACTGCAACCCGCCAAAATAAAAGTTCAGAAAACTATCCGCAGATACACACACAAACTCAAAGCTCTTCACTGCAACCCGCCAAAATAAAAGTTCGGAAAACTACCGGCAGATACACACACAAACTCAAAGATCTTCACTGCGACCCGCCAAAATAAAAGTTCAGAAAACTATCGCCGGATACACACAAACTCACAGTTCTTCACCGCAAAAAAACTATCAGCAGATAAACACACAAACTTGAAAAAAAACTATAGTTTATAACTATCGTATAGTTTTCTGAACTAAAATAAAAGTTCAGAAAACTATCGGCAGATAGTGTTGTAAGGGAACTACTATGCAGTTGCTACAGTGTTTTGAGTGGTTGCTATGTGGTTTCTAGGGTGTTGTGGGTGTTTGCAAGGTGTTTTCCACAGGTGAAAATGTGCATCTGATCACTGGGCCTAAATGTATGCAATAGTAAAAGACATATGAAAAGCACAAGTCCACATGAAGAGTGAGCTGGGATGCTCTTCGAGAGAGAAAGATGGGAAATCATGAGTGTGAGAATTACATCAACCTCTTGACTTTTTCAGGAAATTGTTTTTGTCTCATAAGGGTAAAGACACGGAGAGACGAGTGAATGAGATCGAAGTGAGATTATGTGCTGTTCTGACCTCAGTAAGTGTGAATGAAACTCTGAAACTCTGTCCTTTAAACTTCTGAAGGGAATTTTCAGTTTAGCTCTGTCAGGATTATGTGGAAATGCTGATGAGAAATACTGTGATGCTGAGGATGTGACAGGTGATTTTGAATCCATATTATGCAGCATTTATTTTAAGTTCTTGCATCTCAGAAACAGTTACAGGACACTCTAGTAAATGTCTCAATTTGCTCCACATTCAGTCTGAGACATTAAACAGATCTCGTTTGTGATTTCTCTCTCCTCCTGGCGAGCTCAAGCATGTGAGGAAGGCCAGTAAGTCATTCAGATCGGTGTGCTTACAATCTGACTGGAATATGAAAGCAGACGAGATGCATTTTCAACATCTCCAGGCGCTGAATGAATAATGGCATTATGTTTTTCTGCTGACTGTAATCTAAACACTGACACAAATACCTGTTCTGCGCTGCATGGCAAACAGATCTCACACCATTTCTTTAAAATCTCTCTCCTTCAATCCTGTTCTTATAATATATATTCATGGGAGCCTGAAATGCGGTGGGAACTGAGCATTTGGCTTATGACTGGTTCAGTTTGTCTGATTCTTCACTGTGAATCTTTAATGCCTGCAGCTTATGTATTTACCGTAGGAGCAGAGCGGCAGGGCTTATTCAAACCGTTTGGGGAGATTGTGAGATTTCTTGATTTGAAGATGACGTAAAATCACAGAGGTCCTACTAGTTTAATAGCTTCTCCAGTATGTTTTTGTTTTGCATTATGCTTCATGTGATGACGTTATGAGAAAACGGTATTAAGGTTTGATGGGGAAGCACTAGTATTAAAGATTCATTGGAAATTGATTATTTGTCATTAATGATTTGATCAATATCTGTGACTGGCGATTAATCAATTTAAGTGCAGTTGTGGTCATAAATTATTTTTAGTGCATACACTGGGGGTCAAAAGTTTTGAATAATTAAGATTTTTGAAAGAAGTCTCTTATGCTCACCAAAGCTGCATTTATTTGATCAAACAGAAATATTATTGCAATTAATTTTTTTTTTCTGTGTGAATATATAGTAGAATGTAATTTGATCATGAAATTTTCAGCATCATTACTCCATGTTTCAGTCACATGAATAAATTACATGTTTGATAGTGCTGTCAAATCGATTAATCGCGATTAATCGCATCTAACATAAAAGTTATACACACACATATATATATATATATATATATATATATATATATATATATATATATATATATATATATATACTAGGGCTGTCACCAACGATTATTTTTTTGTAATCGAGTAATCGGTCGATTATTTTGACGATTAATCAGGTACTCAGATATTTTTTTTTGTGATTTTATAATAGCACATAACATGTCATATTATGATTTTTTTTAATAGTTTTAAAAAACTGTTTTCTGTGTGAATTTAGCATCATTAATCCAGGTTTCAGAGTCACATGAATAAATTACATTTTTGATAGTTCTGTCAAATCGATTAATCACGATTAATCACATCTAACATGAGTTTATGTTTATATATATATATATATATATATATATATATATATATATATATATATACACACCAGGGCTGTCATGATTTTTTTTTTGTAATCGAGTAATCGGTCGATTATTTTGATGATTAATCAAGTACTCAGATAATTTTTTTGGGATTTCATAATAGCACTATGTCATATTATGATTTTTTTAATGGTTTTAAAAAACTGTTTTCTGTGTGAATGTAGCATAATTTCTCCAGGTTTCAGAGTCACATGAATAAATTACATTTCTGATAGTTCTGTCAAATCGATTAATCACGATTAATCACATCTAACATGAGTTGATACATATATATATATATATATATATATATATATATATATATGTGTGTGTGTGTGTGTGTGTGTGTGTGTGTGTGTGTGTGTAGTGCTGTCACTAACGATTATTCGAGTAATCGGTCGATTATTTTGACGATTAATCGAGTACTTAGATAATTTCTTGTGATTTCATTATAGCACTATGCTGTATTATGATTTTTTTTATGGTTTTAATATATCATGCAGCCTTTGAAAACGTCTAAAAATGCAGTTTATGGCTTCTCGTCCGTGGAATGTGCCACTTCCGGTATTTTGCCGTTTAATCAACATCATGGAGGAATCATGACAACCCTAATATTTACAAACTTTTATGTTAGATGCAAATAATCGTGATTAATCGATTTGAAAGCACTTATTTTTAAATAGATTTCAATAGAAATCTGTTATTTTAAATTGTAATAATATGACACTGTTTTTACTGTATTTTTTATAAAACAATGCAGCCTCGGTGAGCAGAAGAGATTCTTTCAAAAACATTTAAAAAATCTATCCTCAAACATCTGAACGGCAGTGTAGTTTCTAGTTAAACTGGATTGCGGGTTTTTATGCCATCTCTAATAACATGCATGCGTTTGTGCTGAAATAACAAACGCAAAAGTGGTGCAACTGTTTAGAGAATTAGTGATTGTTCCCATTAAATTCGTCATCTGGTTTAGAAGAATTTGACAATCTCATTCGTCCTAATAATGAGTCAGCGGCGCACTCTGTCCTGGTACATCCTCTTCTCCGTACGTCTCATTTCGTGTCTGCTGGCCTGCTTTTTGAGATTCAGAACTGCCAAGTGGGTTAACCAGCCATTTGGTCCCCCGGTGGATGCGGCCTCTGAGCCGCGGGTCAAACGGCTGTCTGTTAATGCGCCGGCCGTCCCACGGCAACCTGCTCCCATGGCAATGCAACTCGCGATTCATTGCGTGCCAGCCGCCTCGAGCCAGGCATCCTGTAGAGGAGACGTTAGCACGGTAAACACAGATTAATATGGAGGAGAAGGAGGCGGAGTGTCCGTTCGTTAGGTTGACTAATGTGTTCTCTGAACATTTTCCCTGAGCTGTCAGAAGACGGATAGACAGGAAAGACTCAGCAAGGGTTTGAACTGTCTGTTTATTTGTGTGTGTTTAACAGATAGAGACAGAACGACACACACACACACCTGGCTGTAGTACCTCTGCTGATATTCTGCGAGACAGTAGCCAGCGGGTTCCTCTTCAGACTAGTTCATCTCTAGGAAAGACAAGACGTGACCTGACAGAAACCTCACATGCACAAGAACAGCCATGTGACGTTTCGTTTGTGATGGATGTGCATGGAGTAAATCACACACAGTCAAAAAAGCTCATTTTTTGCATTGTGATGTTTGACAAATTCAAAGCCAAATGCGAGCTACTGTAGGTGACACACATTAGATATGTTGAAATGATTCACAAACCTCTTTTAAAATCTCCAGATCTCTCCAGAAAATTCTTGAACAGGCGCTGCTCCATGTAAAAGAATAGAAAAAGGCAAATATTTGCAGTGCGCACAGACGGCGGATGAAATTATCATGAGAATGGCCAGCTATAATCTGCCATGAATGGAGGGTTCTATTGTACCGCGACCACGTCTGTCAGCGCCGGCTAATATTAGCTTCATAAAGGAAGAGAGAGAGAGAGAGAGAGAGAAGGGCTGGAACTGAAGGAATGTCGGAAATAGATACTGTAGGACTGCGATTTGGAGTTACAGGCTGATCAGTTTCACAGGCTCAATTGAACATTAAGAGAGTGCAGATTGAGGGAATAGTTCACAAATATGAAAATATACCAACACACTTTTAAAAACGAAGAAAAATGATTCTTTCTTAGCAGGTACAGCGCTTAGAGCATGAACACATAACCAATCTAAACAAACACATACACGCTAAACACGCGTACATGGAAAAAGAACAAATGTTTCTTTTAATGTCTGACTTTCTTTCACCTGTGAAACACTGCAGAATGTTTTATTTTTGGGTGATCCAACCATTTAAGAAACTTTACAGCCCACAAATGCAAAAATTAAAGGAGACACATTTAATCTGGGATTGGTGTGATATTAGATCTTTGACCGTGTGATTCCAGCCTGCAGCTGTGCTGTTAATTAAAGACTTTGAGAGCAACTGTGGGAATCATTTCACACCGCACACACTTATTCCTCTTCCCGTCGGAGCGCCCATGGGACACGTGCTGCTGTACAGGAGCCCGAAAAGCCCTCTCGCTTGTGCTCACGCTCTCGGCAGAGGATTATGGGAAGACTTGAGTTTCCTGGACAGTTATATATGTGTTCCAAAGGTGCCGGCACAGTATGATATATTTCAAGGCGGATTTTAATGTCTGTATTGCGTGCATGTGTAATATTTTTGATGTTGCATGTGTAAATCTTTTTTTCTGAGGTCTCCTACAATATGCATCCAATGTCAAAAATCACTTTCTCATATTTTGTCATGCACTTTGATCTTTGAAACTTTGCAGAGCTTTTACATTCACAAACACTTACATGAAAGGAATATATTTAAAAAAGCATAATAGCAGCACTTTAAATCAGGGATTCCCATATGTTTTTGTCAGCTGAACCCTTTTGACCTAAAATAGTTAATATTTCAATAATTTAACAACATGTTTGCATGCTCACAACAGTGTTAATTTTGACAGCTAATTTAGTTTTAGTCATATTTTAGTCATCAGAAATTGTTTTAGTTTTAGTTGATTAAATATCATAAGATTTTAGTCACTGAAATCTACAGTAAATTTAGTCGACTAAAATTTAATTTAGTTAAATTGTAATGCATGCATTAAGTAATCATTTCTCTAACAATGCACAGATCCAATACACTGATATACATCTGATATTCTCCAAACTGTTTATGTTCACTTAAGACAACCAGCTGTACGTTACTCGCCAAAGGTGACGGATTTTGACTGTTCAAGTGCAAAAAGACACGAAAGAGAGCTCAATTCAGTGTTTTTCAGGGATTGACACACTTATCATTGAGGTAACATTAAAGTTTTTGTTTAAAATTTTGATCAGATTTGATTTTTAGTTTTTCTGCTTTCATTGTAATTTTAGTTTTTATGTTTATGTCTTTTAGTTTTTGCTTTTAAATATCTTTATAGTTTTTTTTTATTTGTGTTTTAGTAATTTTAGTCAGGTTAAGCTAAAGCTTGGAAACTAGATGAAATAAAATAAATTTACATTTTTTTTTACATTTTTGTTTTTTATTTCAGTTAACATTTATTTCAAGTAATGAAGATATTTTTTATGGTTTTAAGTTTAGTTAACTATAATAACCCTTATACCCGTAAAATATATAGAATAATGTGTCAAATAATGTTCTTAGTCTTTCCTTCCTGTGACAGAAGATACAGTAGTTTACTATGAATTAAATTAAATTAAATTAAATTAAATTAAATTAAATTAAATTAAATTAAATTAAATTAAATTATTAAATTAAATGCAGTTTATTGTGTAAACAAAATAACAATAATGACCAGGAAAAAATAATAATTATAAACTATCCTGAAATACACTGTGACTCTTATTCTGAAATGTCTGCAGGCTGCACTGTAGCAGGCTTCTCATATAAGTTCAGATGAGAGAGATAAAACGTGCATTCTTACAACAAAAAACATTTTACCATATAAACATTGTGTAGTGAACATTGTCATAATTCATCAACATTAGCTTATAAGCAATAGCATGGCATAAATGTGCACTATTCATTGATTGTGAGCCTGTAGAGCATGCAACAGCGCCACTTTTCCCGTGGTTAGACTTCAAATGTGCTCATCTTCCACACAGGACAGCAGTCCTGCCTGAATATCTTCCCAAATCGTCCCTGTCTATCATTTTCATTTTGTTTTTATTCATTATCGACAATTAGAGAAGATTTTAGTCATAGTTTTAGTCATTAAAAACGCATTTTTATTTAGTCATCGTCTCGTTTTCGTCCGTGAAAAAATGTCATTGATGAAAATTATGACGAAAATTATTCGTCAACGAAATTAACACTGGCTCACGGTTTTCTGATGTTGGTTTCACACAGGTTTGTAACGACATGATGAGAGAATTTTCATTTTTGGGTGAACTGTCCCTTTAAGAGCAGCTTCGTTTGATGATTCGCTCGCATAGACTCCAATGAATTATTGGATTGAATCAGTGTAACTAATTTTTGATCATAAAAAATCACTAAAAATAACATCCTACTCTTTTACTAATGGTATGTTTATATGTTTAGATCCGTCCTCTAGTCATTGAAAAAAAAAGATATATATATATATATATATATATATATTCAAAATGATGATCCACACTTCTTTTCTTATTTTTTTAATTTGATACTATGCAACACAGCACATGCATACATTTAATCTCAATACTACAGAAAGTCCAATGATTCCCAGGTGTAGCTTCTCATCTCAGGTGCACAACAGACACAACTCAATTACTGATTGTTTAACGATCTTAATTAGACAGACCTATGATGCCCCTTTTCACAAGATGTAATATCAGTCTCTGGTGTCTCCAGAATGTGTCTGTGAAGTTTCAGCTCAAAATACCCCACAGATCATTTATTATAGCTTGTCAAATTTGAGCAAAAACACGCCGTTTTTGTGTGTGTCCCTTTAAATGCAAATGAGATGCTGCTCCCGCCCCCTTTCCAGAAGAGGGCGGAGCTTTAACAGCTCAACAACAACAAAGCTGGAGAATCTCACGCAGCCAAAATGAGGATTGTCAGTAACGGTGTTCAGCCTTACGTTGTTAAAATCGGTACACCGCTTTTGCTTGCAAAAACAAAATAGCGGCGCTGTAGGTGGAAATGTGCATATTAAGGGGTGGTAATATTATAATAAGATCCCCTTCTTACGTCACAAGGGGAGTGAATTCTGAGTGGCTTGCAGAGAAAGGCTTACCAAAACAAAGTTATTGGGTTGTCCTTTTTCACGTTTTCTGTGTTGGTAGATGCACCAGGAACACGATTATAGCACTTAAACATGGAAAAAGTCAGATTTTCATATCAGTCATATTGTATTGTTAACAAATCCATCAAGCATGAGAAAACAAAAGCATGAATCACCAGCATATGATGCGTCTTTGAGTTGGGACGCAGCCACGGACAGTCACATCAAAACGCCGATTTAACAGCATCATCGCTGAGAAGAATCTGTATTCGCACCTCTCTAGCTTTCGCACGTGCTTATAATCACATCTGAACACGTCCCGGAAGCCCACTGGCGTCCACGAGATTCTCTCACACCCTTCCTCACTGTGTCTCTGCTGACCTACAATATGAACGTGTGAGGCTGGGAAACACTGTCCGATTTCCCTGTTGACATCCTCACACCGTCTGTCTCTGTCCGTATGTGCCGAGACACATTTGGCACAAAGAGAATCGCATGCTGGAGAGTTGCAGGCAGAGGCATCCTTGCTCTAAACGCGTCGAATAAGTAAGTGTTTGGATATCTCGGGTAATCCTGTTCACCAGGCCGGCGTAAGAGCATTACGGAGCAGTCATGACATGTTTTATAATTGCTTAAGTTAATGAGAATTAATTCTATCGCCTCTAATCTAGTTGACTCACACATGCTCTTGAGCGTGGAGGCAGGATTAGCCGTGAGATCGCTGGTAGGGGTTGAGCCCGAGGCAAACGCTTCATACGTTATCATCTCAAATCAAAGACTTCTCACCTTGAAATGGTGTGGGAGAGAAAGAGACGGCAAAGCCTGATAATAGAGAAAATACTTCCAAACTGTCCTGAAACTACTGCTGTTTTAAAGCCAACTTACCCGTTTGGAAAAGTAGTCAGCTAAACTTCAAGCTACTTACATTTGAAGCTGTTTAAGTGGGCGAATTAAATAATGTGATTTATTTAATATGAGATTATAATGTGTGATTAAAAACTCTGAGCAATATTTATATCTCACAAAACAATGAGGGTGTCAGAATTAAAGCATCATCATTGATGCAACTGAATTAAAAAGTAATTAAACTGCAATATTTCAGCAAAATAAATATGCAAAAATATGCTATAGATAAATAACTAGAAGAATAACAGTAAACGGTAAAACTATTTGTGCTACAAACCAGTATTACAATGAAATTAAAATAATATGATAACAATTATTTGTTTAACTCAGCATTTGGGTTGTTTTGACCCAGCGACTGAGTTGTTTTAACCCAGCGATTGGGATGTTTTGATCCAGCGATTGGGATGTTTTGATCCAGCGGTTGGGTTGTTTTAACCCAGCGGTTGGGATGTTTTGATCCAGCGATTGGGATGTTTTGATCCAGCAATTGGGTTGTTTTGACCCAGCGGCTGGGTTGTTTTAACCCAGCGATTGGGATGTTTTGATCCAGCGATTGGGATGTTTTGATCCAGCGGTTGGGTTGTTTTAACCCAGCGGTTGGGATGTTTTGATCCAGCGATTGGGATGTTTTGATCCAGCAATTGGGTTGTTTTGACCCAGCGGCTGGGTTGTTTTAACCCAGCGATTGGGATGTTTTGATCCAGCGATTGGGATGTTTTGATCCAGCGGTTGGGTTGTTTTAACCCAGCGGTTGGGATGTTTTGATCCAGCGATTGGGATGTTTTGATCCAGCGGTTGGGTTGTTTTAACCCAGCGGTTGGGATGTTTTGATCCAGCGATTGGGATGTTTTGATCCAGCAATTGGGTTGTTTTGACCCAGCGGCTGGGTTGTTTTAACCCAGCGATTGGGATGTTTTGATCCAGCGATTGGGATGTTTTGATCCAGCGGTTGGGTTGTTTTAACCCAGCGGTTGGGATGTTTTGATCCAGCGATTGGGATGTTTTGATCCAGCAATTGGGTTGTTTTAACCCAGCGATTGGGATGTTTTGATCCAGCGATTGGGATGTTTTGATCCAGCGGTTGGGTTGTTTTGATCCAGCAATTGGGTTGTTTTGACCCAGCGGTTGGGTTGTTTTGATCCAGCAATTGGGTTGTTTTGACCCAGCGGCTGAGTTGTTTTAACCCAGCGATTGGGATGTTTTGATCCAGCGGTTGGGTTGTTTTAACCCAGCGATTGGGATGTTTTGATCCAGCAGTTGGGTTGTTTTGACCCAGCAGCTGGGTTGTTTTAACCCAGGGGATTGGGTTGTTTTATCTCAGCAATTGGGTTGTTTTATCTCAGCAATTGGGTTGTTTTAACCCAGCGATTGGGTTGTTTTAACCCAGCGATTGGGTTGTTTTGACCCAGCGGTTGGGTTGTTTTAACCCAGGGATTGGGTTGTTTTGACCCAGCAATTGGGTTGTTTTGACCCAGTGGTTAGGTTGTTTTAACTCAGCAATTAGGTTGTTTTAACCCAGCGACTGGGTTGTTTTATCTCAGCGATTGGGTTGTTTTAACCCAGCGATTGGGTTGTTTTGACCCAGCGATTGGGTTGTTTTGACCCAGCGGTTGGGTTGTTTTAACCCAGGGATTGGGTTGTTTTGACCCAGCAATTGGGTTGTTTTGACCCAGTGGTTAGGTTGTTTTAACTCAGCAATTAGGTTGTTTTAACCCAGCGACTGGGTTGTTTTATCTCAGCGATTGGGTTGTTTTAACCCAGCGATTGGGTTGTTTTGACCCAGCGATTGGGTTGTTTTAACCCAGAGATTGGGTTGTTTTAACCCAGCAATTGGGTTGTTTCGACCCAGTGGTTAGGTTGTTTTAACTCAGCAATTAGGTTGTTTTAACCCAGCGACTGGGTTGTTTTAACCCAGTGATTGGGTTGTTTTGACCCAGCGGTTGGGTTGTTTTAACCCAGGGATTGGGTTGTTTTGACCCAGCAATTGGGTTGTTTTGACCCAGTGGTTAGGTTGTTTTAACTCAGCAATTAGGTTGTTTTAACCCAGCGATTGGGTTGTTTTATCTGAGCGATTGGGTTGTTTTAACCTACATTTGTTCTTGTTTGCAAAGCCGTTTCACTCAAAAATATATACGGCACAATAGGGAAGAAAAGACAATCACATCACAATGTAGAATCTTTTCTTCATTTTTCTCTTAATTTTTCATGTTTGAATCCCAGATTTTCAATGTACTTTTGTGTACATCAAGGTCTTTGACCACTTTGATGAAATCCCACTGAAAGAGACTTTGGTGTGTGTATATTTATTCATAAACAGCATGTTTTGACACGTCGGCCCCAAACGTTGTGAACAAGAACGAGGTGCTGCTTCGCCTCTCTGCCCATTCGCTCCAAATCTTTAATTAACACTTGGCAATTATGTGCATTTCCTTGGGGGCTGATAAATGAAAACTTTAAAGCTGATTATATTATGCAGTCCTGATGTTCTGACGCCTCGAGTTTGTGTGAGAGAAAGAGTCTCAGGTTCAGCACTAGAAACAGCAGGAGCAGAGATGCGTCAGTGTGACCAGTCTTGGCAGCTCTCAGAGGTTATTTTATCCCCAGTCAACCCGATGGCTCTAATCTCATTTATTCTGCTGCCGAACTCGACTTTCCTCCTCTGAAATCAGTCCCTGCGCTCTCCGAAGACCCCCGCTGCTGCTTCACCGCAGTCACAGCTTTCATGTTAAGCCATGCGTGGGCTTCTCTGGAAGAACTTTATGAGAATCTTTCCTGCTTGCGTTGCAGATGCGGTAATGACATCAGTAGGAATAGATCTATGACAGATGTGGCGCTTTTACAGGGTTATTATCGTTAACTAAAACTACACTGAAACTAAAACTATAAAAACTTACTTGAATAAAAACATTATTTGAAATAAAATAAACTGAAACTGAACTTTTATTTCAGCTAGTGGCAAATGCAACAAATATAATTTTTTATAGTTTAACTTAAAGTACTAAAATAACTAAAACTAAGACTGAAATAAAAATAAATGAATTACATTTTTTTAAATCAATAAAAACTAATAAGAATGACAAAAACACACAGCAAAATTACTAAAACTTTAACTAAAATTAAAGTAAAAATGGAAATAAATAAATAAAAACTGATGCTAACTGAAACAAAATAAAATAAAATATAAATCTTTCAGCTAGTTGCCAAGGAAACATTTATTATTTTTATATAGTTTATCTTAAAGTACTAAAGTAACTAAAACTGAGACTAAAATAAAAATGAAAAAAAAAAAAATGCATTTAATTAAAAAAACTAATAAAAATGACAAAAACACACAAAAAAATACAAAAAAGAGCTAAAATTAAAACAAAAATGGAAATAAATGAAATAAAACATAAAACTTTCAGCTAGTTGCCAAGGAAACATTTATTATTTTTGTATAGTTTAACTTAAAGTACTAAAATGACTAAAACTGAGACTGACATTTATAAATTATTCTAATTAAAAAAATAATAAACATGACAAAAACACAACGAAATTACTAAAACTTTGACTAAATTTCAAATAAATATGGAAATAAATAAAATAATAAAATAAAATTTTAACTTAAAGTACTAAAGTAACTAAAACTTAGACTGAAAATAATACATTCATTTATTTAAAAAAATAAATAAAAACTTACACTTGAAAAAAATACAAGAAAATTACTAAAACTTTAACTTAAATTAAAATAAGAAGGAGATGAAAAGGTCCTATAGTAGTATCTCAGTGATCTCAGACTAACTCTGGTGTTTCATCATGAGATCTTCTTCAGGCCGGCTGATGGTCATTTATCAGGCAGGAGTCTCAGTTTGTGGGTCACTGCGACCTAAATTAAGCTCAACCTTTGAGAGACCTTTGTGAATCCTGCAGCAGCCCAGGGCTTTGTTCTGCATTTAAATGTCTCAGAATAATGAAAACCAGGATTTGCTCTTGTTGAAATTCAGCTCATTCAGGACAGAAGTGGAGAAATCAAAGTCAAACACACGTTTACCTGAACACAAGAGTCTTCTGAAGGAAGACGCAGATCTTTCATGCGCGCTGGACTCTATACAGCCCAGTCACAGTCTGTCATGCAAATTCATCAATTCCCCTTGATCCCGTTCACACGGTAACCTGCTGTAGCCATGGATACCGCTGGAGGCTGCTGGGATGGCCTGGTTATGAAGAGAGCATCACAACAGAAGCGCTTTTGATTGTATCATGGGATGAAATCAAAATTGTTTCTGGACTTAATATGAATGATTATATTCATACTGATGTTTAATCACGTCATTTTTGGCCAACCTTGCAAAATAAAAGAGGATTATTGTTATTATTACTATTTTTATACTCATATATTTATATATTTTTTTATTTTGCAGTAAAATGCTACAATAGTAATAGTTCTTATATTGTTTAATATTTATTTATTTATTTATTTATTTATTTATTTACATACTGGTATAAAATCAAAATTTAGACCAAATTGTACAACCTTGCAAAATAAAATATTTGTATTTATTTTCCTTTAAAACTCTTTAAAACTTTATTTTTGCAGTAAAATGCTACAATAGTAATAATTCTTGTATTTTTTTTAAATATTTGTATTTAGTGATAATAATTTATAATAAAAATATTATTATTATTATTATTATTATTATTATTATAGTCATACTGGTTAAAAAATCTCCATTTTTGTCCAAAGTGTGCAGCCCTGCAAAAGAAAATGTTTCTATTTATTTTTCTTAAAAACTCTATGTTTTATTTGCAGTGAAATGCTTCAATATTAATTGTTCTTATATTGCTTAATATTTTATTTATTCTCATATTGCTTAATATTTTATTTATTCTTATATTGTTTAATATTTTATTTATGTATTTATTATTATTATTATTATTATTATTTATTTTTTTGTGCTTAAAAACATTTTTTATTTTGTAGTGGAATGCTGCAATAGTAATAATTATTATATATTTTTAAATATTTTTATTTAGTATAATTAATCATAATAAAATTATTATTAAAATAATAATAATAATAATAATAATTATTATTATTATTATTATTATATTCCTACTGGTATAAAATCACATTTTTTTATCCAAATTGTGCAACCTTACAATGTTTTATTTTTATTTTTTGCTTAAAAACACTATTTTTTATTTTGTAGTGAAATTCTACAATAGTAATATTTTTTATATATTTTTAAATATTTGTATTTAGTGATATGAATCATAATAAAATTATTATTATTATTATTATTATTATTATTGTATAGCCAAAATCACAATTTTTGACTAATTTGTGCAGCCAACTTTAATCAGAAAGTTCACAATTAAATTTTTTCCCCAAATCATAGCGTTTATTTTGTGTGTGTCTGTGGTTAAATCATGTTCTATTGGGGAATAAAACCAACACTGACCTTCTTTATTTTCTCAGCACATGTTTCTGGACTTATAATGAAAGATTCATCAGTGCAGGTTATTTCAAAGAAAATCACGTTTTTAAGGGTTTAAAGTAGTTTCTGTGACGTCTCAGTCCTAGAGTTTCTGTTCCTCTGTGTAACTGAGTTTGATTGATTTGTATTTAAATATATTGGCCACATAAATAGTTTGCTAAAATGATCAGCGATCGTTCTGTGAAGAGATGTTGTGGTCTGCGGTATTTTTCTCTTCAGTACGAGTGCAAATGTTCCAGGCCGTGATTAACCCGGGATTTGGCTGAAACTCCTCGTACGCAGAGAGGAATAGAGGCAGAAGGCAAAGTAAATGTTTAGAAATTATAATTAAGCGCTGACATCTCTTTTGGGACATAAATTATCCATGTTTATTTGGAAAGAAAATTTGCATGTAGTGTTAGGGAGACAGAAAGAGGCTGAACGGATGCGCTGTTAGTGTGTGTGTGTGTGTGTGTGTGTGTGTGTGTGTGTGTCAGAGGAGCTGGATTGATTTGTGAATTGACTGTAACTGACAGATGATGTCTGCTTCCCTCAGGAAGAGCAACTTTTACCTGAGAGCTGCTCGTGATGCCAGTAAATCATTCAGCTGTGTGTGTGTGTGTGTGTGTGTGTGTGCGTGTGTGCGTGTGTGTGTGTGTGTGTGTGTGTGTGTGTGTGTGTGTGTGTGTGTGTGTGTGTGTGCGTGTGTGTGTGTGTGTGTGTGTGTGTGTGTGTGTGTGCTTTTGTTTATATTACATTGTGGGGACCAAATGTCCCCATGATGTAATATAAACCTGAGTTCACCTACATCGTGGGGACCAGCCAGCGGTCCCCACAATGTAAATGGGTTTATAAATCATATAGAATGAGTTTTTGTGAAAAAGTAAAAGTTTGCACAGTTTCCTGTGAGGGTTAGGTTTAGGGGTAGGGGCAGGGTAGGGGGATAGAATGTACAGTTTGTTCAGTGTAAAATGCATTGAAGTCTATGGAAAGTCCCCACAATTCACAAAAACAAACATGTGTGTGTGTGTGTGTGCGTGTGTGTGTGTGTGTGTGTGTGTGTAAAGTCAGGTGATTTTATGTCATTATGTGAGCATGTAGCATTTAGTGTCATCTGGGGGGCTGGTGTTACATCACTTCCTGAAGCTGAAATTCACTTCCTGTGGTCTTTCAGGACATGAAATCAGTCTGACGTATCAGAAGTCGATCAGCAGATGTTCTGTCTGCTGCTGTTAGAACAGATGCAGAAATAGATCTGGTGTCACATCAGCACATCACAGAGAGTTTATATTAAAGTTTATAATCTTCTTCAGATGCCTCTGTTCTTATGGTCCTTCACAGAAATTGCTTAATGTGATCATCAAGTCACAAAGGCTGAAATTGAATTAAATATATGAGGAAATTAATTATTGAAATTTTAAAGTTGAACTGTAAAATAAAATTATTATTATTATTATTATTATTATTATAGTCTTACTGATATATAACCACATCATTTTCGACAAACACTACATAAGAAAATGATTATTATTTATGTAGTATTTATCTTAAATACTACATTTTTTTACAGATCAAATAATCTTTGTTCACATTGTGCACTTCTGCAAAATAAAATTTTATTAAATTTCATGAATACTTTTTATTTTACAGCAGAATGTTACGATAGTAAAATTTCTTTTATTGTTTAATATATTTATTAAGTAATAATAATAATTTATTATTATTATTATGGTCACATTAATATATTATCACTTTTGGCCAACCCCGCAAAATAAAAAGATTATTATTATTATTACTTTTTTTAATATTCAAATATTACTATTATTATTATTATTTATACAGTATAGTCATATTAATATATAATCACACAATCTTTGACCAAATTGTGCACCACTGCAAAATAAAATTATTATTATTTATTATTATTATTATTATTATATAGTCATATTGATATTTAATCACAGTTTTTTGACCAAATTATACTCATATTTATGTATTTTTTATTTTAGAGTGAAATGCTACAATAGTACTAATTCTTATTTTGTTTAATATTTTATTTATTGTTGTTATTATTATTACCATTATTCACATAATCTTTGTCCAAAATGTGCACCTCTGCAAAATAAATAAATTATTATTATTATTATTATTATTATTTATTTATTTTTCTTAAGTAATATTTTTATTTTACAGTGAACTGTTAACAATAGTAATATTTCTTTATATTGTTTAAGATTTTTATGTAATTATTATTATTATTGATATTTTATACTCATATTGATATATAAACTCATTTTTTTTGTCCAAACTGTATACTTCTGCAAAATAAAATTATTATTTTTACATTATTTTTCCTAAATACTCTTTCTTTATTTTAGAGTGAAATGCTATTGTATTTTCTTATATTGTTTAATATTTTATTTAGTAACAATAAGTATTATTATTATTATTATTATATAGTCATATTGATATTTAATCAGTTTTTGACCAAATCATGCAGTCCTACAAACAAGCGCAGCAAACATTAAGCTTTTGTTTTGTATTTGAAATTGCAATTGCAGTTTTTATCAGAAAAAAATCGCAAATAGATCTATTTCCCACAAATTTTGCATCTTCTTTTGTGTGTGTTTATGGTTGAAAACATGTTTTCCATGTCATTTTGTGACACATACGGAGCTCCTCTGAAGCCACAGATGTCTCCTTGAGCCTCTGCTCAGCTTCTCTCTGTATGTGTGTGTGTGTGTGTGTGTGTGTGTGTGTGTGTGTGTGTGTGTGTGTGTGTGTGCTGAATATGATCAGTGGACAGAGCCTGATTAAAAACCGACACACACTCGAGAGGTCAGTGTGTGT
>VTFQ01000005.1:1660790-1663290 GCA_036281575.1 Ancherythroculter nigrocauda | reverse complement strand
CAAAAAATTCTCTTTAACATGTTAAACACAAAAATAATGCTTGTCTCTCTCTCTCTGTCTGTCTGTCTGCAGTACAAGCAGGTGGAGCAGTACATGTCGTTCCATAAGCTGCCAGCGGACATGAGACAGCGGATCCACGATTACTATGAGCACAGATACCAGGGGAAGATGTTTGATGAAGAGAGCATTCTGGGAGAACTGAATGAGCCACTGAGAGAGGTGAGGACACACAGATGCATGCTGGGTAAACCTGCTCTCACCCATAAACACACACACATGCTGCTATACTACTATTCATTCAGTATGTGCATTATCTGTATGCACTGAATACTCATTTGTCGCAGTGTTTAGTATAGTGAATGTAATTATATCAGCTTGTTATATTTGATCAATCTGTCTATAATGTGTTCAGGAGATCATAAACTTCAACTGTCGAAAGCTGGTGGCGTCTATGCCGCTGTTCGCCAACGCAGATCCGAATTTCGTGACGTCGATGCTCACCAAACTTCGCTTCGAGGTCTTCCAGCCGGGAGATTACATCATACGAGAAGGAACCATCGGGAAGAAGATGTACTTCATCCAGCACGGCGTCGTGAGCGTCCTCACCAAAGGAAACAAGGAGACCAAGCTGTCGGATGGATCGTACTTTGGAGGTACAAATGAATTGCAAACAAAAGTGGATCATGCACACACACACACACACACATAGAGGAGCTCAGCTTTAATATTCATAATGATGGATTAGCCAAAACAAAAGCTTTTTGCCTCTAAGCTTTTAGGACAGTCACAGAACCGCGGGATCGTAGCTGATAAGTGCCCTATTTCTGGGACATTAACACAGATTCCTAGCAGGTAATGTTTGGGTCGTTTCCGCTTTAATTTTGTGGAAAAAATTAAAGAGATGTTGCTTTGAAGAAATATTTGAGGAAAAATTTGTGAGATTAGGTCCTCTGGAGACAAACGATATGTATATATTTATATAAATAATTCTAATTTATATATATATATATAAAACTATATATTAAACTAAATGATATATATAAATTAAAAATATATATTTTTAAATTATATATATATATAAATAATTCTAATTTATATATAAATATATTTTAAAAATATATTAAAATAAATTATATATATATATATATATATATATATATATATATTTATTTATTAACAAAAATAGTATATTTATTAAACTAAAATATAATATAATATATTAAAATATATTTTTATTTTATTTTTAATTATATATATAATATAAGGCATCTAAGGCTGTTTGCACATTGTTTGGAACAAATCACCCACAAATCACCTGAGACGTATTGTCATGTGACTAATGACTCCGGAGCTTCAGGAAAATGATGTCATGACAACACTGATTGGCTGATGACATCGCAAGAACACACAGTCTCAAAGCTTCACTAGTTATGTCAAAAAAATTAAAATGTATTTATATATAAATTAGAATTGTGTAAAAATATTTATATGTGTGTATATATATATATATATATATATATATATATATATTATATGTATATTTATATATATATGTTAAAATGTATTTATATATAAATTAGAATTGTGTAAAAATATTTATATATATATATATATAGATATATATATAAATATTTTATATATAAAATTTATATTTATATATAAATACATTTTAATTTTTTTGACATAACTAGTGAAGCTTTGAGACTGTGTGTTCTTGCGATGTCATCAGCCAATCAGTGTTGTCATGACATCATTTTCCTGAAGCTCCGGAGTCATTAGTCACATGACAATACGTCTCAGGTGATTTGTGGGTGATTTGTTCCAAACAATGTGAAAACAGCTTTAGATGAGGTCAAAGGTCAGGGCTGTGCCTTCAGCTTTTATAAACGTGTGTGAGACTGTTGGACGCAGCACTCGACACTGTTTCATTTGCTTCGTGTCATTGGGTGGTTTCTGTTTAAATGATGAGGCGTTTAGCTGCATGTGACCCGCCCGCCCATCACTAATTACAGCTGGTGTACGGTGCACGCGACCTCCGACCTCATCCCGCGGGAGCTCTGCTGAAAATAATGGAAAGATAGCACTCAATC
Organism: Ancherythroculter nigrocauda; assembly: GCA_036281575.1. Lineage (NCBI taxonomy): Eukaryota > Metazoa > Chordata > Actinopteri > Cypriniformes > Xenocyprididae > Ancherythroculter > Ancherythroculter nigrocauda. The sequence goes on along the minus strand of VTFQ01000005.1, from coordinate 1,661,200 downwards.
TATCTCTACCACAATACTAATGTTAATTTGCATACAAGCTTCTGTCCATCTCAAGTCATTCCTGGCACCAGTGCATGCTGGGAAAGGAATGGAAAGCTGTGGAGAATTTGTTTTTAATTATGAGTTATTCACTCATGAAATTAATTTATGTAACGCCTCTTCAGGGGGGATGAGGCTGTTTATATTTATTGCTTATCATTTGGCCAAAACAAAGCTGACTTACAAGTCGCCATCAAATCAATCTGACCATTCTTATTTTTAATGGAATATTGCATTGTTGGATGTTTCATCATTATTGTTTTTTAATTAATGTTCCTCGTAATCTTGAATCAGAATAACTTGCAGCATCTCATCTCTTCTCTGATGATGAGGGCGGGGCAACCTGTCACTCACATGAGATCCACCAATAG